>CALSFV010000403.1:0-205493 GCA_943737045.1 Parapristionchus giblindavisi
GATTGATTATGGAGAGATATGGATTGATTATGGAGAGATATTGATTGATTATGGAGAGATATTGATTGATTATGGAGAGATATTGATTGATTATGGAGAGATATTGATTGATTATGGAGAGATATGGATTGATTATGGAGAGATATTGATTGATTATGGAGAGAGAGATTATGGAGAGATATGATTGATTATGGAGAGAGATTGATATTGATTGATTATGGAGAGATATTGATTGATTATGGAGAGATATTGATTGATTATGGAGAGATATTGATTGATTATGGAGAGATATTGATTGATTATGGAGAGATATTGATTGATTATGGAGAGATATTGATTGATTATGGAGATATATTGATTGATTATGGAGAGATATTGATTGATTATGGAGAGATATTGATTGATTATGGAGAGATATGGATTGATTATGGAGAGATATTGATTGATTATGGAGAGATATTGATTGATTATGGAGAGATATGGATTGATTATGGAGAGATATTGATTGATTATGGAGAGATATTGATTGATTATGGAGAGATATGGATTGATTATGGAGAGATATTGATTGATTATGGAGAGATATTGATTGATTATGGAGAGATATGGATTGATTATGGAGAGATATTGATTGATTATGGAGAGATATGGATTGATTATGGAGAGATATTGATTGATTATGGAGAGATATTGATTGATTATGGAGAGATATTGATTGATTATGGAGAGATTGATTTATGGAGAGATGTGAAATGAGTTGACTAATTGTAAGTTGAAGGTAATTGAAGGTAATAATATCTCTTTAAGATACTGAGATATTATTTTACCACTCGAACTATTTCATAAAAGAAAATATGTATAATAACATTAATATAATCATTAAAATGAATAACAGTTAAAATTTGATTTGAATAAAGATTATTGAAATGAATAAAAGAGCAGATGGAGAAAGAAGTAGATGATTTTAGAAGTAGAAGATGAACGAAGGCAGATGGGATATCGAGGACGAATTGAAGAATGAGAAGTTAAGATGGAGAGAGGGAGAGAGAGAGGGAGAGGGAGGAGGGAGAAGGAATGAGAGACTTAGAGGGAGAGGGAGAGGATGGGGGGAGATGGTATAAAGGTTACCGCCATAGTACTTTGTCTTGTAGAGTCACCTGCATGGACGAAAGTAATGAATCTTTTTGTGAGTATTTCTATGAAGTAATTATTCATATGGAGAATATTGATTGATTATATGGTAGAAATATTCAATGAATAAGATCATTCAAACTCTCATGTTTTTGGGCCGCTTCTAACTATAAATGATTCTCCCATCAAATATCTTTCTTTCGAAAAGAACAATAAAAACTGTAAAAATGATTACCAGGAAGGGTGGAGAACCTTTTCATATTCCATAAAAATGTACCCAAGTTTGGTCGGTTAGCTCGGTGAGTTGAATGGTTTAAAGAGTCGAATGAAAGGAGCATATCAAACCAGTACTGAACTTTGTATGAGAAAAGTAATGAAAGAGTGATAGTTCGAGAAGAAGAGTGAGTGATTTAGTTAGAATGAAAGAATCTATGATGAAGGATTCGTATTTGAAAGATGAATGATGATTAATTAGAATAATCCTCGGATCGTATTTCCACAAGGGAGAAAAACAACGTTGTATTGTAAAATCTTTAGCAAACTTCGATTGAATTGAATAAGTACCATCAAAACGAGAGAAAACGACACAAGTAGGAGATTGCACTTGAAAATCTCCTATTTTCCCATACTTTCAAAAAACGATCAATTATATTTCCTTCAGAATTGATCCACATACTGTGAATTTTGTGCTATGGAGTCTACCCTCCATTACACTTTGGTCTATGTGGGTTTTAGGATCTAAAATTCGTATCTAATATTATTCAAAATTGCTCCTCCAATCCTAGACGCTTCTCTCCATCAAAACGGCAACTTAACCAAAAAAATGTTCCCAATGAATTTCAAATTTATTTATTCTTTCTTAATTGGTTCTTTCTTAAAAATATGGAAAAATCTCCTACAATTCCGTGCCATCTCCTACTTTTGTCGTTTTTTTCGTGCTGACGGTACATCTGACAAGAAGGCACAGTAAATAATCATGAAACACTTAAAATTAATGGAAAGATGTTGACATTTACACTTGCGTCCACTCATCTATTAGTGTATACAGAAATAGTTAGAATCAATGATGAAATTTTTCGTTTCCCGATTTTTTATTTTTTCGTTAAATTCGTGGCGAAACAATTTTTCAAAAAAAAGATAACATCGAAAATGCTTATGCGAAAAAGGCAAAAGATGAAATTTGGAAACACAAATTACAATTTCACTTAAGCAATATATATATTTTGTAAGCAGTTTCAATTCTTGCTTTTCCATTATATCGATAGTAAAATTTAGCGCGTTGATGTTTTTGAAGATAAAACATTATTTAATTTTTCCGAATTTTTCGATTTGTATAAAAATTCGAAATTTTTTCGTTTTTCTTTTTTTTTTGAAAATCTTGTTCTGCACATATAGTTCGGCCTCGTTATCCCGTTGTCGAACGTTCGAAACCTATAACTGAAATTCCTAAATTTTCAAAAAGTGCGCCTTTCCGAATATGACGCTTCGACCAATAAGCTGAATTAATATAAAATATAATGTTCGGCAAGTAGAATAACTTTTGCCACATTTCCTTCTTCAGAGTTTTTCTCAAAATATTCGCAGGACTCCACCCTTAAGATATTTTCAAATGTTGTAAAATCAAATTAGGCATGATATTGATTTGTCCTTAATTCATCTTCTGCTATGGTCTACATTATAGATATATTATAGAAGACATTCATGTCATTTTTTTCAAAACAAAACATTTTATTGAGTGCTTTATCCTCGATAAATGAATGATGATAAATAGTCATAGTTTTGACTTCAGACAAGGTATTTCCTTCATATCATCAAATCGTATTATGCATAAATAATATTATTTGATGATATTCATTCGTTACCATTTATCTATTAGTGTTTATATACAGACTACAGAATCTACACATTTTCTTTTTATTGTCCGGAAAGTCTACACTTTCACAATTCATATTTTGTTTTCAAATAGCAAACTCTCGAGAGAGATCAGAAGACATGGTAATCGAACGGAAATAGGTGGTGGGTATGAAGCCATCTTCATGTAGTTTTTATTCTTGCCAGACAATGTACTTCACCCATCAGTGGACAGAGATGGTAATCATGTAAGAGGGGTTAGAATAAGAAAGTGGCGTAGAATGAAAAGAACCAGGTTTTCAGCCAAACCTGACGACGTCGGATTTGGCCTGCCAATAAAACAGTGTGTAATGTTGTCATGTGCATCAAATTGTACATTTGCCATTATTGATACTTTATTTATTGTCTTCTAGTGAGATACAACAAATTGACAAAAAAGCAATGTTCAATGTTGGCAGACTTCTCGCTGCCAAAAACGCATTGTGAATAATTGGCAAGAGGGTGAGGTAGGGGGTGTTGCCAAAAATGACGATAGCCATTTTGTCAGGGAACACGGAGACAAATTTGACGAAGTAAATGTTGGCAGTGCCAATAGTGATACATTCGTTTTTGGCACGTCGTATGTTGACAAAATTGAAAGTAGCACAATTGGCGGAATTATTCAAATTCATTTCCGCCAAATATGCTGCGATCATATTTGGCAAATTACTTTTCCGGATGGAATGCCAAAGTTGCAATGTTCTAATTTGGCAATAGATGTAAATTTTCGAAATGCCATTTTTGACGCTTTCATTATTGGCAGAAAGACTTAACTCAGAATTCGCCAAAAATGACGACGTCAAATTTGGCAGAATTGAAATTGCCAAAAATGACGACGTCAAATTTGGCAAAATTGAAAGTGCCAAAAATGACGACGTCAAATTTGGCATAATTGAAAGTGCCAAAAATGAAGACTTCAAATTTGGCAAAATTGAAAGTGCCAAAAATGAAGACTTCAAATTTGGCAAAATTGAAAAATGCCAAAAATGACGACGTCAAATTTGGCAAATTCGTGAATGGAAATTGGTGGGTTCTTCGGAGCAGGCCAAACTTCGGAACAAACGAATGGAATATTTAAATAATAACAACTAGTAAAGAACAATAAGAACGATAAGAACAATTACAAGGACGTTTAGAGTAGTACATCATGATCGAGTTGTGTGCACGCGGCGCATCATTTATTTCGGAGCGGCATGAATATTTTCAGATATCAAAAATCTCAAGTATCGATTTTGAGTATCGATGATATACAGATCTTTCCATGGTGATAAGACATTTCGGAAAAAAAATTTGGGAAAATACCACTTGGGAAACGAATATTCGGAAAAGCACATTTCGGAAAATCCAACTGGGAGAAGGACATCTCGGAAAGTTTCATCTCGGAAAAGGACATTTCGGAAAGTTTTTTTCGGAGAACGACATTTCGGAATAGGACATTTCGGAAAGTTCTTTTTCGGAGATTCAATTCCGGAAAAGGATATTTCGGAAAGTTTTTTCGGAGAAGGACATTTCGGAATAGGACATTTCGGAAAGTTCTTTTTCGGAGAAGGACATTTCGGAATAGGACATTTCGGAAAGTTCTTTTTCGGAGATTCAATTCCGGAGGGGGGGGGGTGACATTTCAGCAACCGCATTTCGGCAACGGGGCATAACTCGGTTCGTAGGGGTCATAGAAACATGAGATATCAATGTGATCAGCATCAGTAGCACTGCCGTAATATACCGTAACCCAGTTCGGTGAGTCAGATCAAGTTCGGTGGGTCAGCTTTCACTAAAAATTGTCGGAACAGCCACTACTTGTGCGAAATCATTATGAGCTATTGCAAACTACAGTAATCTACCGCAACCCAGTTCTGTAGGTCAGATAAAGTGCGATGGGTCAGATTTGACTAAAAATTGCCGGAATGGCCACTACGTGTGTGATATCATCATGAGCTATTGCAAAGTACCGTAATCTACCGTAACCCAGTTCGGTGGGTCAGATGAAATTCGGTGGGTCAGATTTTAGTAATAACACAACCCACATTCCGGTAACGTTTCATAACTAGCTTGTCGGGTCCTAGCAATTTTTTTCAAATAACATTTGAAAATTGAATTTTTTAAATTTAGATATTTTTAACGTCATTTACCGCATAGCGCTGTTGTTAGTTACAGTGATGCTTACTCTAATCTGACACACAATTTTAGCGATATCTGACCCACCGAATTTGATCTGACCCACCGAACTGGGTTACGGTAGATTACGGTACTTTGCAATAGTTCATGATGATATCACACACGTAGTGGCCATTCCGACAATTTTTAGTCAAATCTGACCCATCGCACTTTATCTGACCTACAGAACTGGGTTACGGTAGATTACTGTAGTTTGCAATAGCTCATAATGATTTCGCACAAGTACAGTGCGGGACATAATGATATGACACCCCTAAAATTTTGGGATTCTGGCCGAATTTTGAATGGAAATCAAAAGTGGTATATACCATTTGTATCAACTCCTTGGATAACTAAGGTAGCCCACGTATGAGGAAATGCAATTTCCCGGTCAACGAGAAAATAATGATTTTTCGAAATTTTAACGGGACATAATGATATGACACCCTGATTTTTTCATGAGATATTATTTTTTTTCAAACTTCTGCATAACAGCAATGGATCAACAATAGATTAGTAATCAATGTTATGGCCCTTCCTCGAGATTGGACCTAAGATCCGAATGGACATGCTTCCATAGAGGGCAAAAATCACTTGAGGGTCGATGCCGTCCCACTCCTTTTTGATGGCATCCTTCAACTCGGCAACGGATGCATACTGTTTGTTGTTATTGTACACACGAATAACCAGGATGCCCCTCATGTTCTGCATGGGGTGTGCATCGTGGTTGCCCGTAGGGCATGGAAGAACTGGGATGTTCTTAACTGTGAACAATGGTTTTGAGTGGAGTTGGTGGCGAAGGAGGCGCCGTCTTTCTTCGAGATCAGGTGGTGGACACGGCTCATCCTCATGAACAGAACAAGGGTAGGCTGGTACATCACACGATACTCGCCATAGTCCATCCTGCTGGAGCGGAAGGAGATGGGCGGCATGTCGATTTTTAAGAACGCGCCCCAGAACATGACCGAAGTTCATCCTGCTGAAATAACGTGATTCCTTGATGAACTCACGTCAGAAGCAGTTATAGCCGTCCGCACTATAGGGGTTGATTTTCTTCTCATCGGTGAATGCGATCAGAAACTGATAATTTCAATTTTTTGAACAAAATAACATGCACCGTACTAGGGTGCGTTCTTAAAAATCGACATGCCGCCCATCTCCTACCGCTCCAGCAGGATGGACTATGGGGAGTATCGTGTGATGTACCAGACTACCCTTGTTCTGTTCATGAGGATGAGCCGTGCCCACCACCTGATCTCGAAGAAAGACGGCGTCTCCTTCGCCACCAACTCCACTCAAAACCATTGTTCACAGTTAAGAACATCCCAGTTCTTCCATGCCCTAGGGGCAACCACGATGCAAACCCCATGCAGAACATGAGGGGCATCCTGGTTATTCGTGTGTACAATAACAACAAACAGTATGCATCCGTTGCCGAGTTGAAGGATGCCATCAAAAAGGAGTGGGACGGCATCGAGCCTCAAGTGATTTTTGCCCTCTATGGAAGCATGTCCATTCGGATCTTAGGTCCAATCTCGAGGAAGGGCCATATCATTGATTACTCATCTATTGTTGATCCATTGCTGTTATGCAAAAGTTTGAAAAAAATAATATCTCATGAAAAAATCAGGGTGTCATATCATTATGTCCCGTTAAAATTTCGAAAAATCATTATTTTCTCGTTGACCGGGAAATTGCATTTCCTCATACGTGGGCTACCTTAGTTATCCAAGGAGTGGATACAAATGGTATATACCACTTTTGATTTCTATTCAAAATTCGGTCAGAATCCCAAAATTTTAGGGGTGTCATATCATTATGTCCCGCACTGTGAAAGCTGACCCACCGAACTTGATCTGACCCACCGAACTGGGTTACGGTAGATTACGATAGTGTTGCTGATGCTGATCACATCGATACCCATCTCGTGCTTCTATGACACCTACGAACCGACTTATGCCCCGATATGACCCACCGCACTTGATATGACCCACCGATCTGCGTTACGGTATATTACGGTAGTGCTACTGATGCTGATCACATTGATACCCATCTCATGTTTCTATGACCCTTACGAACCGAGTTATGCCCCGTTGCCGAAATGTCGGTTGCCGAAATGCGGTTGCTGAAATGTCACCCCCCCCTCCGGAATTGAATCCCCGAAAAAGAACTTTCCGAAATGTCCTATTCCGAAATGTCCTTCTCCGAAAAAGAACTTTCTGAAATGTCCTATTCCGGAATTGAATCTCCGAAAAAGAACTTTCCGAAATGTCCTATTCCGAAATGTCGTTCTCCGAAAAAAACTTTCCGAAATGTCCTTTTCCGGAATTGAATCTCCGAAAAAGAACTTTCCGAAATGTCCTATTCCGAAATGTCGTTCTCCGAAAAAAACTTTCCGAAATGTCCTTTTCCGAGATTGATGTTCCCATATAGTATTTTCCCATTTGGCTTTTCCCATTTGGACTTCTCCCATTTGTTATTTTCCCAAATTTTTTTTCCGAAATGTCTTATCACCCTTTCCATGAGAATTGTAATGAAAGAGCGAATTTCCGAGAAGCGGGATGGTTCAGTAGCTTTTGAAGTGGGGATTTTCGAATAGTTTAAGAGAAAATACCCACGGAAAGAACTGTGTATATCCGACACGCATGATAAAAAATTAGCAAAAAAACATCCTAGTTCGCTACACGCAATGAACATAATTCGACTATGATGTAATACAGAATGTTTTCGGCAAACTATTAGGTATTACATAGAGAAATAAACGTTACAAAAAATAAGTGTGTGCATACACGGTTAAAAAGAGGAATGGTAAGGGGATTAGAGACTACCGATGTCGGGAGTCACATCATCAGGTCTCATCGTAGTTGCGGTCCTTCTCTTCTTCTCCTCCATTGCTGATCCCGAAGGCGCATCGTCATCGCTATTCCTGTAAAATAAAACATATATAAATAAATAAATAAATAAATATTAATTTTCACAGAGCTTGCACTTACTGGTACCGTATTTTGAACACCGCATAAGAGTGTACATGGTACATCAAACACCTGTGTTTGCTGTGAAAAGGTGCAAACGTGATTTTCAAGAAACTGTAAAATATCAAGGTATACTGTAACGAAAATATCTCATACGGAAAGATCGCTATTTATTTACCGCACTTATGGATACGTAATCTAAATTACACATAAAACACTCAACCTTCACAATCTCTAGTGTCGTTATCGATTTCAAAAGCGTCGGATAATATATGAGGCCCTTTGTGAGAGAATCGATCAAGGGCATACATTTCCGGTGCCCTCGCTATTGTTTTTATATAGTGGGTCGATTTTCGAAATATCGTGGGTCAATATAGAACATTCGTCATTTTTTGCTTAAAAGTCGTCATTTTTAGCTTATTTTCGTATCAAGTAGCTGAAAATGAGCCATATATAGTGGGTCAATCCTCGCATTACGAGGGTATAGCAATGTATGATCAAGGGCCGATAAGCTCAATTTTGAGACTTCGGATTTCTGGTTTTCGATTATTCTGATGACGATGTACAAAGTCATTCTGCATATCACTCCCGTCACGAGAGGGGAATTGAGATAAAATGGCTATTCTTCGGAATGAAGCAAAAATGGTGAAATGAGTTAGGACCATTTTTGGACATCTCTAGGCATGCCCTACCAGAACTCTCATTGTTCAATTTTCATTTTGGGGCTCAATACACCGGTTCGGTATGGTGAAGTCTCAACTTTGAGCACGAATTTCTCGCTTCTGGTGCGTTTTAGCGGAAAAGTGTCACAAGAGTTACCCCCGCTCTTTTTTCGAGCTCTATCGCTCTAAACAAACCAGAATCCATGAAAATGTCTCTGAACTATATATAGTTGCGTCGTTGAGGCCAAAATAAGTCACGTCGAAATCACGATTTAAATTGTTTCTATTACATATTAAGAGACCGGCTCGGTAAGACTCGAGCATTTTGACCCCCTGCCGGACATTCGCGAGGACTTTCGATCTGGCCCTCAATACTTTCATCATAGACACATACCGGGGGGAGACCGATGAAAGTTATAGTGAAAATGCCCTTAGGCTCAAACCCGGCTCACATATGTCGCATAAAATAAAAAATTGAAAAATTCATAACTTTTCAATCGTGATAGCTAGCAGCGTTATTTCTTTTTATTGGTGAATAACATGTCATGCGCCCTTATAAACACAGCTGAGCAGTAATTTCATATCGTTCTGGATATGTTTTTTCGTGTATGATTTTCCGATTTTTCCTCTTCCATCCTCGTTGAAGAGAGACGGCAAGCATTGACATAGTACATATTGTAGCCCTGACACTTCTGTACATGATGGTCACATTCCCTTGGAAATCCAACTTTTCTGAAGCATCGAGAATTGCAACTGAATGTGAGATATGTGTAATTTGCAAAAATCGAAAATTAAATTTCTTGTAAATCGCAAGAGTAATAGGTAGCTTTATTATGCCTTTTTACTTGTAGTGATGCGCCTACACAGAAAAAATATTCAAGTAGACTCAGACAAAATTTTTAAAAATTTTTAAAAATAATTATTTTATTTTTATTTTTTTCAACCCTGACATTGAGTCGACCGTCAAGGCAAGTTGATTCATAGGGCGGATGGTAGCTGATGCATGTCCGTTTGCGAAAACAACTGCCACGAAAAGAATCGTCGTTTCGCAAATCTAGAATTTATTTTTTTAATTATCAAACTTGAATATTTACATGTTTCTTTCACATAAATCGGTTGGAAGGTGGCGTATGGCAACCAAAGCTGTACCATTGTTATCAGTAGGAGTGTACTGTACTGCACTACCGTAACCGTCAGGAATCACGAACTAACTTTTTTTCAGTCGACCCATGATTCACAACCATGACCCCGGGTTCATGGTTGAGAATAGCTGAGGTCGAAAAATTCATGATGATCCCAGACCAAATACTATTTGGCAATATATCAACAGTGAGCCAACTTCTAGTTTTCTGGATACCGTAACCCAAAATACAGTAATCTAGTTACCGTACCCTATAATAATGTGGTGAAATTCTCGGAAAATTCAAGTGCGTGCCTTACAATTACTGTAGTTAGGGTTACGGTATCCAGAAAACTAGAAGTTGTCTCACTGTTGATATATTGCCAAATAGTATTTGGTCTGGGATCATCATGAATTTTTCGACCTCAGCTATTCTCAACCATGAACCCCGGGTCATGGTTGAGAATCATGGGTCGACTGAAAAAAAATCAGTTCGCGATTCCTGACGATTATGGTATTCAAGTACAGTTCACTCCCACTGATAACAATGGTACAGCTTTGGTTGCCATACGCCACCTTCCAACCGATTTATGTGAAAGAAACATGTATTTTTTCAAGTTTGATAATTAAAAAAATAAATTCTAGATCTGCGAAACGACGATTCTTTTCGTGGCAGTTGTTTTCGCAAACGGACATGCATCAGCTACCATCCGCCCTATGAATCAACTTGCCTTGACGGTCGACTCAATGTCAGGGTTGAAAAAAATAAAAATAAAATAATTATTTTTAAAATTTTTAAAAAATGTAGTCTGAGTCTACTAGTATATTTTTTCTGTGTAGGCACATCACTACAAGTAAAATGACATAATAAAGCTACCTACTACTCTTGCGATTTACAAGAAATTTAATTTTCGATTTTTACAAATTACACATATCTCATATTCAGTTGCAATTCTCGATGCTTCAGAAAAGTTGGATTTCCAAGGGAATGTGACCATCATGTACAGAAGTGTCAGGGCTACAATATGTACTATGTCAATGCTTGCCGTCTCTCTTCAACGAGGATGGAAGAGGAAAAATCGGAAAATCATACACGAAAAAACATATCCAGAACGATATGATATTACTGCTCAACTGTGTTTGTAAGAGTGCATGACATGTTATTCACCAATAAAAAGAAATAAAAGTCCTAGCTATCGCGATTGAAAAGTTATGAATTTTTCAATTTTTTATTTTATGCGACATATGTGAGCCGGGTTTGAGCCTAAGGGCATTTTCACTATAACTTTCATCGGTCTCCCCCCGGTATGTGTCTATGATGAAAGTATTGAGGGCCAGATCGAAAGTCCTCGCGAATGTCCGGACCATGCTCGAGTCTTACCGAGCCGGTCTCTTAATGCTAAAATTAGCGGACTATATCCTCCGGGGTGGCGTACATGGTTTATGGTTACCCCGAGGGATAGATCCACAAGTAGTTTTTTTGAAAAAGTTAGTTACCCACCCCTAAAATTTCAAAAATGTTCATAAAAGTTGTGTGAGATGATTCAAAAAAATGAATCATTTCAAAAAAATGATTGTTCCCCACATTCTCATGAGAACATCAATCCATAATCAAACAATAATTGATCGAAAAAAACCAATAAATATTATCGTGTTTGCTAGAACCATACGTGGGCAACCTTTGCCGCTAGAACTTAAAATTTCACTAAAATCGAAAAACTTGAAATTTCACTAAAATCGAAAAACCTGACCGGATTTTGAGACCCGATAACCTAGCTATTCGACTTATGGGTGGGTGTTGTCGTTAGTGACAATGCTACCCAAGTAGGTTCCAACCCAATCATAACCAAACGAAAACAATATCAGGAAAACCGATGAAAGGTAAATGAATAAATCGATATTCACCTGAATTAGACCGTATCCGTGACAGGTCGTCGCTCCGACGTTGCTCGGAATCGCACGACACATCCTGTCGAAGCACTTGTCTTAGTATCAATTAATTATTATAGCTAAGATAAATCAACAAAGTCAGAAGGAGATCCATGGCTATCTTCTACCGTAATTTAGTTAGTTCGTAATAACCCAGTCCCGTTAGTTGGAATCTACTAGTGTACTTAAAATTAGTTTACGATAACCACTTCTACCGTAATGTAGTCAGTCCACTATAGCCAACCATCGTGCTACCGTATCCTCTACTCACCAGTCGCTGCGTTCGCCTCGCCCCACACATGATTCTCGGGCAGCAGAAGGTAGCTCTCGGGCACGTCGTACGCAACGTTCTCCAAGTACCTGTAATACACACAAATTAATACCGTAATATGCTGCAGTCAAATTTATACCGTAATACGCTACACAAATATTGTAATCAAGAACGCCAATTACTCTACTATAATCCAGAAGATCAATAGATAATAGCACAAATCGATAACTTAATTAATTTATCAATCGATAATTTGGATACTTCACACCTACATTACATAATCTATGGATAAGTAAGCTGCGCATAGATTAAGAAAGAAGAATTAGATTATAGAAAATGAGGATATTGATGCAAATATTTAAGAGAAAATTTTACAATTCCCGAATACTCTACATACATCAAGATATCTTTATTGATCGAAAAAATATTAATTATTGATTGAATAAGTATATTACCACTTGAATGGCTTGCACTGTAGTCGTTGTTTGATGGCCAACTGGGCTGAGATGTCGCCGGGTTGACGGTGCTGGCCGGAGGGCTCTCTGAATTGAATTCGAGGGTGAATAAGATGCTGCATGAATCGGATAGATCGAACTAACAAAAGTAAACGTGACCTCACAACCGCAGAATGTAACTGTAAGCATACATTTTCATACCCACATAATGCGAGGATCGACCCACTATATGAGGATACAATACATATCAGATAATCAACCAACAATTATAATATAGTTTTTGTAGAACAAGACGTTTCAACAAAAGGTTTCTCCTACGATTTCGAAGTCACATTTGTTTACCAGAGGAAATGTATTTAGCAAGAGCTGAAACTTCATATATAATCGATATATACCTGATATAGTAGTACTTTCCATAGTCGTCCATCCAAGTCTTGACTACTCGAACCATGTTCTGCAAATGAATCAATCAATCAATGAACCAATCAACCATCATTCATTCAATTCATTTATAAATGCTTATTCGATTGAAGGATATAAAAACTCTTCAAAGTAACACAAAAAGATCGCTAGTACACCTTGGTGGTTATATCTTGGTATCACAGTTCAAACTAATCAGAGCAGAAAAAGAATGGGTTATGTTCTTCACACAATATTTCTCTTCTTTTTTAACATAAGTAAAACGGGAAATATGTGCAATAACATTAATGGAACACCCTCAGTTAATTGGACCCTCCGCTTTGGCAACGATCTCTCGTAGAGAAAGAAAGCGTGGGAGCAATGACATAGTGGAGAGTTTCAAATTAGCTCGGGGTGTGACTTTAAACAAAACAACAATTCCCCCCAATTACATTTAAGCAAACCAGCATGATTCCCTCCCCTCCCGTCTAACACTCAGATGACAAGGAATCGGATAAATTGTACGAACATAGAAATGAATAATTGGCTGATGCACATTAACGTTAAAACTATAAAATTTTAATCAAAGCTCGCTTTAACTCTGACTAGCAATGATGCTCTATGCCTTTGAGAGATACGTACCGAAAAGGACTTACTCTTTCGAATGGAAATGGCGTCGAGGATTTAGCGTCCAATTCTCGGCTGTCGATCGAGAACGATCCCACGCGTCTTCGTCGTCCATCTTAGAAGGAGAAGAAGTAATTGTAATAAACTGAAGATCGAAGAACTTTATACAGAACACAGCGAAAATAAATATGAATAGTTTTCTATTTTTTTAAAAACAAAACACGAATTTCAAACACTTCACGACACTTATCAGTTCATGATAACAATTGCGTACACTTCTTATTGTATGGAAAAACATCAAACTTTTAGACTAAAACACAGTCGTAAGTTACGGTCGCATTTTTGAAATTCGTGTTTTGTTTTTAAAAAATAGAAAACTATTCATATTTATTTTCGCTGTGTTCTGTATAAAGTTCTTCGATCTTCAGTTTATTACAATTACTTCTTCTCCTTCTAAGATGGACGACGAAGACGCGTGGGATCGTTCTCGATCGACAGCCGAGAATTGGACGCTAAATCCTCGACGCCATTTCCATTCGAAAGAGTAAGTCCTTTACGGTACGTATCTCTCAAAGGCATAGAGCATCATTGCTAGTCAGAGTTAAAGTGAGCTTTGATTAAAATTTTATAGTTTTAACGTTAATGTGCATCAGCCAATTATTCATTTCTATGTTCGTACAATTTATCCGATTCCTTGTCATCTGAGTGTTAGACGGGAGGGGAGGGAATCATGCTGGTTTGCTTAAATGTAATTGGGGGGAATTGTTGTTTTGTTTAAAGTCACACCCCGAGCTAATTTGAAACTCTCCACTATGTCATTGCTCCCACGCTTTCTTTCTCTACGAGAGATCGTTGCCAAAGCGGAGGGTCCAATTAACTGAGGGTGTTCCATTAATGTTATTGCACATATTTCCCGTTTTACTTATGTTAAAAAAAGAAGAGAAATATTGTGTGAAGAACATAACCCATTCTTTTTCTGCTCTGATTAGTTTGAACTGTGATACCAAGATATAACCACCAAGGTGTACTAGCGATCTTTTTGTGTTACTTTGAAGAGTTTTTATATCCTTCAATCGAATAAGCATTTATAAATGAATTGAATGAATGATGGTTGATTGGTTCATTGATTGATTGATTCATTTGCAGAACATGGTTCGAGTAGTCAAGACTTGGATGGACGACTATGGAAAGTACTACTATATCAGGTATATATCGATTATATATGAAGTTTCAGCTCTTGCTAAATACATTTCCTCTGGTAAACAAATGTGACTTCGAAATCGTAGGAGAAACCTTTTGTTGAAACGTCTTGTTCTACAAAAACTATATTATAATTGTTGGTTGATTATCTGATATGTATTGTATCCTCATATAGTGGGTCGATCCTCGCATTATGTGGGTATGAAAATGTATGCTTACAGTTACATTCTGCGGTTGTGAGGTCACGTTTACTTTTGTTAGTTCGATCTATCCGATTCATGCAGCATCTTATTCACCCTCGAATTCAATTCAGAGAGCCCTCCGGCCAGCACCGTCAACCCGGCGACATCTCTGCTCAGTTGGCCATCAAAGAACGACTACAGTGCAAGCCATTCAAGTGGTAATATACTTATTCAATCAATAATTAATATTTTTTCGATCAATAAAGTTATCTTGATCTATGTAGAGTATTCGGGAATTGTAAAATTTTCTCTTAAATATTTGCATCGATATCCTCATTTTCTATAATCTAATTCTTCTTTCTTAATCTATGCGCAGCTTACTTATCAAAAGATTATGTAATGTAGGTGTGAAGTATCCAAATTATCGATTGATAAATTAAGTTATCGATTTGTGCTATTATCTATTGATCTTCTGGATTATAGTAGAGTAATTGGCGTTCTTGATTACAATATTTGTGTAGCGTATTACGGTATAAATTTGACTGCAGCATATTACGGTATTAATTTGTGTGTATTACAGGTACTTGGAGAACGTTGCGTACGACGTGCCCGAGAGCTACCCTCTGCTGCCCGAGAATCATGTGTGGGGCGAGGCGAATAACGCAGCGACTGGTGAGTAGAGGATACGGTAGCACGATGGTTGGCTATAGTGGACTGACTACATTACGGTAGAAGTGGTTATCGTAAACTAATTTTAAGTACACTAGTAGATTCCAACTGACGGGACTGGGTTATTACGAACTAACTAAATTACGGTAGAAGATAGCCATGGGTCTCCATCTGACTTTATTGATTTATCTTAACTATAATAATTAATTGATACTCAGGCAAGTGCTTCGACACGATGGGTCGTGCGATTCCGAGCAATGTCGGAGCGACACCCTGTCACGGATACGGTGGAAATCAGGTGAATATCGATTTATTCATTTACCTTTTATCGGTTTTCCTGATTTTGTTTTCATTTGGTTATGATTGGGTTGGAACCTACTTGGGCGGCATTGTCGCTAGCGACAAAACCCACCCTGTTTTCGTGTCCGATTTTGGCATAATTCACTACAAATAAAAATAAAACAATTCGCCAAAATTTCGGCGCTACCCTCTCGATTTTTGCGTCCTGCCCACCCGATTTTAAGTTCCAGCGACAAATGTTGCCCACGTATGGTTCTAGCAAACACGATAATTATTATTCGTTTTTTCGGTCATTTTTTGTTATATTATGGATTGATGTTCTCAGGAGAATGTGGCGAAAAAAAAACATTTTTTGAAATGATGCATTTTTTGAATCATCTCACACAACTTGACATTTTTTAAATTCTGGGGGTGGGTAACTAACTTTTTCAAAAATTTACGGGTGGATCTATCCCTTGGGGTAACCATGAACCATGTACGCCACCCCGGAGGACATAGTCCGCTAATTTTAGCATTAATATGCAATAGAAACAATTTAAATCGTGATTTCGATGCGACGGCGTTGGGCCTCAACGCCGCAACTATATGCAAAATGACTATGCACATCGTCTTCAGCATAGTCCAAAATCCGAAGTAGAAAAATTGAGCATATCAAGCTTTGCCGTCCCTTGATCGATTCTCTCACGGCCCCATATGACGCTTTTGAAATTGATAATGACACTCTAGATTTTGAGAAGGATGAGTGTTTTATGTGTAGATTTACATCATAATAATTTAGATTACGTACCGATAAATGCGATATACATAGCGATCTTTTCGTTACAATATACAGTGTAGGCAACAAGTCTCCGGACACTTTTACATTTTTTTATAACTTTTGATCCAGGAAAGCAATCAAGCTGATCTTTTCAGTCAATATACAGAATTTATTAAGGAATACAACCGTGATGTGTTGGTGATATTACATTAGTTACATTACATTGCGTAGTGGTGACGCAATCGAATTATACTTTTTTGTAAAATTTTATTTCTTTAGTCGGAAGTCCTGTTCTTCTGAAACATTATGAGAGTGTAGAACCCCACTAGGGCTGCACAGCCAAACAATCCGGAATGGCTCCGAATCCGATTTCAAGCTGTAGCAGGGTTTCAACTTTGACTCCCATACTTTATAACTCAGCTTCTAGATGTGCTGACGACCCGTACTAAGTGCTAAAATGATGCTAGTGGCGAGTAATGTTTATCCCCAGATTATGGTAGTTATAGATCGTCATTTGTCCTCAGGGCATAAAATATTTTTTTTGGTTGGGATGACCGATTTTGAAACCATACAGTTCAGAATGCAGGTCTTCTAAAATTATGGTTCGTACTAGGGTTGCAGGAACGGTAGCGAAGACTACGCTATCTATTCCCGCCCCTTCCCTTCTCTCTATCAATCGCCCGTGAGAGGCACTCTCTCCCTTCCTAACTTCGTGATTAGACACACCACTGCCAAAGATAGCGTAATTGCCGCTAACTAGCGGGAATTACGCTATCTCTCGCCCCTCCCCCTCTCCTTACTCTCTATTCATACCACCCGCCTCGTCCTATTTGAGGCACGTTTGAAGAGATATCTAATTCCCCTCACATCTGAGAGCTTTGCAGTCAACAGCAAAGTTGTAGCTCACATCGATCCGTTTCTGATTATTTTTTGGCTGAGACGATACGATCAAAACAAACAAAATGACAAACGTTCTACTTTTTCAGAGGGAAATCGAAACGATAAGCGTTCAAAATATGTTTTGGTATGGACAGTTGAATTTCACTCAATGATCAGAGGAATCAGATCATACATTGCCATACCCTCGCAGTGCGAGGGTTGACCCACTATATAAGGCACATTTTAGGCCACTTGATAAAAAAAGTAAGCTAAAAATGAAGATTTTTAAGCGAAAATAACGAATTTTGTGAATGAACCCACCCTATTTCGTGAATTGACCCACTATATAAAAATAGACGGCGATGGTACCGAAAATGTATGAATCAGATTAGCATTTGAATACTGATTATCCATGTTATTCCCCCTATTTTCCATTTCAATAATTCATTACCTCAACACGGTGGCTCAATGATAGTAACTAAGAAGCTCTTGCCGGAGAAAGAAAGTATCGCAAACTGAGTGATGATAAGCAGTAAAACATCTAGGTTCTCCCAGCGTGAAAGTTGACTACGGTATATCTGAGCGCTCGCTTCTGACTAGACCTATCATCGAGTTTTACGATTCGCGAGACATGCCGATATGGCTTAGTGGATAGAGCTTTTGTTTAGCGATCCGAACCTCGTAGGTTCGAATCCCGCCCAGTGCAAATCAACTTTGCCGATTTTTCGTAATGCAAGAGGCTTCAAGCCAAAGTTAAATGTAGGGATTTCTCTTCATTGAACCGCCGTGCTCAAGAGGGACATTGTTCACATTGTTCTCTCAATATCATGTCTTCCACTCTCAGCGCTGGTTGCGAGATTCTTTATATCAGATAAATTACACTTCGCATACAGTAAGTAATCATCGTATACAGTATCCCAGACTGTTCCAGTAGATACATCAGCCTTGTGCTCGTCATCCCAAGAACATATTTTAAATCGGAATCGATCTCTCATCATGAGGATTTTCTTTTGATTATTTTAAATTTTTAAACCAAGAAAAAAATCAAAAAAAAATTTTTTATTGAATTTAAACGAAAAAAAATGAAACATTTGTGGCAAATTGTGAAAACATTTCTAAACAGCATTTCCGTTTTTACCATTTTTCACGGTCTTAATGTAGTACTATCTATGATTTGTATTGTGTAACTGTTTGCCTTAATATTGCTTTGTTTAAAAGAATAATTAGCGATGTGAACTAATTATTTTATTCGAACAATGATAAAAAAATTGTGGAGAAAATCTCTGTATTGTGGAGAAAATCCTACGGTATACCAGTTTTGAAGTTTTCGATTAATGCCACCTGAGTAAATTCAATGTATGGAGTCATGTAATGATAGTGAAGAAATAATAATAATGTGAAGAAATAAAAATGCTAGTACATTTACAGAAAGATGCAACAGTATGCCACATTATATCAATTTTTCTCTGCAGCGCCAGCTGTTACATTTTCCATTTTTTTCTTATGCGTTAGGGCAAACAGATACCCAATAAAAATTACAGATAATAGGGAAATGCTGTTAAGTTTTGACAAATGTTTTCACAATTTGCCACAAATGTTTAATTTTTTTTTCGTTTAAATTCAATAAAAATATTTTTTTGATTTTTTCTTGTTTAAGAATTTAAAATATTCGAAACAAAATCCTCATTGTGAGAAATCAATTTCCATTGAAAATATAACTTGGTCATCTCGATTTAGGTGATGAGCACTCGGTTGCTGCTGATTCATCTACAGGAACAGTCTCGGATATCAATGATTACTTACCGTATGCGAAGTGTAATTTATCTGATATAAAGAATCTCAAAACTAGCGACGAGAGTGGAAGACATGATAATGAGAGGTGAACAATGTCCCTCTTAATGAATTATTGAAATGGAAAATAGAGGGAATAACATGGATAATCAGTATTCAAATGCTAATCTGATTCCTCTGATCATTGAGAGAAATTCAACTGTCCATACCAAAACATATTTTGAACGCTTATCGTTTCGATTTTCCTCTGAAAAAGTAGAACGTTTGTCATTTTGTCTGTTTTCATCGTATCGTCTCAGCCAAAAAATAATCAGAACCGGATCGATGTGAGCTACAACTTTGCTGTTGACTGCAAAGTTCTCAGATGTGAGGTGAATTAGATATCTCTTCAAACGTGCCTCAAATAGGGCGAGGCGGGTGGTGTGAACAGAGAGTAAGGAGAGGGGAAGGGGGAGGGGCGAGAGATAGCGTAATTCCCGCTAATTTAGCGGGAACATACATTTTCGCCCCACTCACAATCAGTTGTTTTTGCGAATTATAAACTGACCCGAAATTAGAACAAAACTGACCCGATCTACATCTCAAGTACTCAAAACTGACCCGATCTTAGGTGATTCTTACTAATCTCGATCTCCCGCATATTCCTAGATGGGTCTCGAGTTTCAAAACTGACCGCATCGACAAAAAGTGCTCACTCACAATGTGAGTGCTCGAAAATGTATGAGCGGGAATTACGCTATCTTGGCAGTCTCTCTTCTCTATTGCGGGAAATGACGAGAGAGTGGCAAGAGATGGGAAGAGGGCCCGGTAAATACGATAACGCTTACGCAACGGCAACCCTAGTTCGTACGCAAGCAGCTTTGCAATGTATCATGTATTTATTTCCCTTATTTTGGTTTGGTTCCGATTCCTTTCAGACCCATAGCAAAAGTTATGCTGAGGTCTACTCGGTGAGCGCTCTTGTGCTTTCTCTCTCACTGCTCTCATCCCTGGGCCTCTATTGATGAAATCTCTTATTTGCAAAGCACCTATGCATGTTAGAGATGTTCACAAAAGTTTTTACACTATTGCTGAACTTCGATCTTTGATCTTTGGATTTCGAACTTTGATCGCTGAAACCGAGTAGATCTTAGCATAACTTTTTCTACTTGCCTGAAAGGAATCGGAACCAAACCAACATAAGGGAAATAAATATATGATACATGTCCAAGCTGCTTGCGCAGGAATCATAATTTTAGAAGAACTGCACTCTGCACTGTAGTGTCTCAAAATCGGTCATCCCAACAAAAAAATTAATTTATGCCCTGAGGGCAAATGACGATCTATAACTACCATAATCTGGGGATAAACATTACTCGCCACTAGCATCGTTTTAGCACTTAGAACGGGTCGTTAGCACATCTAGAAGCTGATGCGTTAAAATGTAGTGGAAAACCGAAGAAAGCGACTTTCCGAGTGTTAAAATGTACCCTGGAAAACCGAAATTGGAAAGTCGATATTTGAATTCGCGGGCGCGAATAATGTGCGGGAATTCAAATTCCGACTTCTCGACTGCCAATTTCTATGTTTAAAAAAGAAAGTAAATCCGGAATTCCTTTTTCTTTCACTTTTCGTCTTCTTTTGACATCGGAAACTCGCAGTCGCGAGTGAAAATTTGAATTCCCGCACATTATTCGCGCCCGCGAATTCAAATATCGACTTTCCATTTTCGGTTTTCCAGGATGCATTTTAACACTCGGAAAGTCGCTTTTTTCGGTTTACCACCACATTTTAACGCGCCATGAGTTATAAAATTTGGGGGACAAAGTTGCAACCCTGCTACAGCTTGAAATCGGAGTCGGAGCCATTCCGGATTGATTGACTGTGCAGCCCTAGTGGTGTACTGCACTCTCATAATGTTTCAGAAGAACAGGACTTTCGACTAAAGAAATAAAAATTTTCAAAAAAGTGTAATTCGATTGCGTCATCACTACGCAATAATGAACTAATGTTACATCACCAACACATCATGGTTGTATTCCTTAATAAATTCTGTACATTGACTGAAAAGATCAGTTTGATTGCTTTCCTGGATCAAAAGTTATAAAAAATGTAAAAGTGTCCGGAGACTTGTTGCCTACACTGTACCTTGATATTTTACAGTTTCTTGAAAATCACGTGTGCACCTTTTCACACCAAGCACGATTTTTCTATCTTCCAAATACACTCTTATAAGATCAAAAATGCGGTCTTCAAAATACGGTACTCCAGTTTTGCATGGTAATATCATAGTAAGTAGTGCGCAAATGTAACTTACTTTATACTTACTTTTTTGTTGCTGTTTTGCTCTTTCATGAGCATATAGTGAAAAAAGTAAGTATAAAGTAAGTTACTTTTTCACGCTACTTACTCTAATATTACCCTGCAAACCCGGAGTACCAGTAAGAGCAAGCTCTGTGAAAATCAATATTTATTTATTTATGTTTGTTTTCTTTTACAGGAATGACGATGACGATGCGCCTTCGTGATCATCAATGGAGAAGAAGAAGAGACGAAGAAGAGAAGGACCGCAACTACGATGAGACCTGATGATGTGACTTCGGTAGTCTAAACCCCTTACCATTCCTCTTTTAATTGTGTACACACACACCTTTTTTGTAACGTTTACTTCTCTATGTAATACCTAATAGTTTACCAAAAAACATTCTGTAGTGCATCATAATCGAATTGTGTTAAACTAAAATCCCCACTTCAAAAGCTATTGAACACTACCTCTATTCGGACATTCGCTCCGAAATAAATGATGCGCCGCGTGCACACAACTCGATCATGATGTGCTACTCTAAACGTCTTTGTAATTGTTCTTATTGCTCTTTACTAGTTGTTATTATTCAAATTTTCCTTTCGTTTGTTCCGAAGTTTGGCCTGCTCCGAAGAAACCCACTCATGTCCCTTTCAAGATTTCAATCAGATTTGAGCCATTTTGACATAATTTGGGCCTAATTTCGCGTTACACTTTCTGTGGCCGCTCGGCGTCTTGTGCACAAAAGGCTATATCATTTCAATAAGAAGCATTACTAGTTCTCAAAAATGTGCCAAAAATGACGACGTCAAAGTTGGCAACAGTCTGCCAACTTTGACTTCGTCGAATTTGTCCCAACTTTGACGTTGTCATTTTTGGCACGCTCATGACTTCGCCAAATTTGACGTCGTCATTTTTGGCACGCTCATGACTTCGCCAAATTTGACGTCGTCATTTTTGGCACGCTCATGACTTCGCCAATTTTGACTTCGTCATTTTTGGCACGCTCATGACTTCGCCAAATTTGACGTCGTCATTTTTGGCCCGCTCTTGACTTCGCCAAATTTGACGTCGTCATTTTTGGCACGCTCATGACTTCGCCAATTTTGACTTCGTCGAATTTGTCCCAACTTTGACGTCGTCATTTTTGGCACGCTCATGACTTCGCCAACTTTGACGTTGTCATTTTTGGCACGCTCATGATTTCGCCAAATTTGACTTCGTCATTTTTGGCACGCTCATGACTTCGCCAAATTTGACTTCGTCATTTTTGTCACTCTCACGACTTCGCCAAATTCGACGCCGTCATATTTGTCCCAATTATGACGATGTCAAATTTGGCATGTTATCAACTGCGCTAAATTTCTGCCATTTATGACGATGTCATATTTGGCTAATTCTGAATTAAGTCTTTCTGCCAATAATGAAAGCGTCAAAAATGGCATTTCGAAATTTTACATCTATTGCCAAATTGGACGATGTCAGAATTGGCACTTTAGAATTTTTCGGAAAACGCCAATTATGACATCGACAATATTGGCAAAACGGCATTTTGAGAATACTGCCAACATTGACGGATGCAAATTTGTCATCTTTCCAATCCTCTCAACTTTAGCCCCAGTAATCTAGTCTGCCAATTATGAGCCCATCACATTTGTCAGTTCACTGTTCTCACCCTCTCTGCCAACATTGCAATGTTCATTTTTGTCCATCGACTGTATTTTATCGAATGCCAATAATGAAGTTTTAGAATTTGGTTGACGTTTCACATGCCAAATAAGCACTTTGCACATTTGACAGACAGGCAGCTTCAACGAAATGCCAACAATGAAAATGTCTAAATTGTCAGCCCTCTTGTGCCAAATCCGACGTCGTCAGAATTGGCAAAAATCATGATTTTTTCATTCTACGCCACTTTCTTATTCTAACCCCTCTTATGTCATGAGTTTAATAGAAGACTCAATGAAAATGCCATGGATGGCCTGTTTAGCAACAAAAACTAGAGGCCTCCTTTCTCTTATTAAGAATTGATGTACTTCACCCTGAAATCATTTTCTTTAACTGTATTTTAATGTTATCATTTCCGTTTCCGAATAACAGCTTAATGAAGAGCATGGTGATGATGAGTGATTTAGTATGAGGGTCTTATCAAAAGTCTGATTGGCATTATCTTTAATAGGACATATCTAAATATTGTTGAATGTCACACAAATCTTATTGTAATGATCTATATGAAGACATATACAGTATTAACTGCTTCATCGAGTTTTTTTTCATGCGTCTGAGTCGCGCATTTGCGCGCATTATTTCTTTCTGCGGAGTTGGAGTATTTTTTTTCGATTTTCAAAGTCTTAAAAATCAGATGTATTCGTGATAAAAAGTTCTCTTAAAGGTGGACTCCCGCGAATATTTTCGTGAACAAACTGTGAAGACAGAATGATAGCAAAAGTTATTCTACATACCGTACACTATTTATTTTATGCTAATTGAGCTTATTGATCGCTAGAATCATGAATGAATCATGCAATCAAACTCACAAGGGAAGTCAGCGGAGTCAGTCCGGGCGTTCGGGATGAGACATACACCATTCGATAGGTCTCCAAAAAATAAGAACTTTTTCTATTTACCATTTTTCCTGAGGACTCCTGGGCGCCGAGATATTTGCATATTCCCCTCTCGCTTTCTGTTGAACGAACAACCAGTCTCTTGGCTCTTCGAAGAGAGTAAGTGGTGGCCGCGTGGTGTCAATGGCCTTGTCTCAAAATATTTTGCTCGTATTCCACTAACGATGGTAGCATTGGAAAAAAGTGATGGAAACATCTCACCCGGCCACCACTTCCTCTCTTCGAATAGCCAGGAGACTGGTTTTTCGTTCAACAGAAAACGAGAGGGGAATATGCAAATATCTCGGCGCCCAGGAGTCCTCAGGAAAAATGGTAAATAGAAAAAGTTCTTCTTTTTTGGAGACCTATCGAATGGTGTATGTCTCATCCCGAACGCCCGGACTGACTCCGCTGACTTCCCTTGTCAGGCAAAGGCGCGATTTTTGAAAATAGGAATGTTCGGCAATAGGATTCGAACCCGCGACCATGCGCTCTCTAGTCAGAAGCTTTACCACTACGCCAAGGGGACAATGTGTAGTTTCCCTATCTTCTTGCATATCACTGGACACTTGCATAAGCGAGATGCAAGAGATTTGCATGATCATTCGCGGGTCTCCACCTTTAATGACTAAAGAAAATGAAACAAAATTTTGATTAATGAAAAACAATTAAAAGGCAAATCACCCTAGTCCGAATATGATGGGAATTTTCAAAAATTATTTTACTCCGATTGCAATAAATCGAAAACCAAAGCCGAATTTCTTCAATTTTCAAATAAAGTGAGCCTTTCCCTGCACTGCCTTAATTAATATTTCTAGCGATAAATAAGCTGAATCAGCATAAAATAAATAGTGTACGGTAGGCAATTTATTGCATTATGTTATGTTTAAAAAATAGTTCATAGATATAACTTACTCTCTTGGTATTATTTCCATAAGCGTTCCTCGAAAATTGTTATAAAATCTTTTAAAGATGGAGACCCTCGAGTTTTTTCGAGTTAAGACTGCTCGGATAGAATGATAGATTCATCACACGAATCGAAAGACATATCTGATATTGATTCCCGATATGTTTAAAGCTCACTATGCACATTGAAAGTACAACTTTCAAAGCATGTAGAGAGTGCCCATCCGATTTGCATACTTGGCTCTCTCATTTTCTTATTGTCCCTTACGCCAATTACCATATAATATAAACAATATTCGGCATGCTTATGGTGGCGGGAGTCAGTCATGCAAACTCGTGGGTCTTCTTATTTACGGTCGTACAATGATTGCATTTCCTGATAGTCATTTTATTTTGAAAAGACGAAAGAATATCAGGCATCTTTCCTAAGAATTGACCGATTCTACTACACACTTTTGAGTTGACCCCCTCTTATCTCCTCAGTTTTCGATGCCCCTTGGGTAGGGCATCCCAGATCCAGAGTAGTAAGGATGGTAGATCAGACGTCTCTCCAGGAGCTCACGTCAAAGTTGAGGCTCCTTCCGATGCGATTTTCACGGCTTACAGTAGAGCTATGAAAAAGTTTCCAACAGATGAAACGTGTATTTTCTCGAGTACTTTCTGATAAAAATGTGAAAATGCAACTTTTTAACTTTTCGTTCCCTAAGGTATTGATCGCGTTAGTCCCTGGAAAGATTTTGTCAAAGGTT
The DNA here is from genome assembly GCA_943737045.1 of Parapristionchus giblindavisi. Classification (NCBI taxonomy): domain Eukaryota; kingdom Metazoa; phylum Nematoda; class Chromadorea; order Rhabditida; family Diplogasteridae; genus Parapristionchus; species Parapristionchus giblindavisi. The sequence goes on from CALSFV010000403.1 coordinate 25,928, forward strand.
CAATCGATATAGCTCGTTCACAGCTTTCATTGAAGCTCTTGAGAGACGATTTTCATGGGGATTTGGCTGAATTACGTCCAAAAAACTGTATTTAAATGTTGGTAGAATAGTCGCTTTGATCTACTCGCCATTGTCGGCCCCTTGACAGGATTTCATGCAATATAAGTTAGAATTTGTTTATGATCGATCTGACGTCGAGTCGCTCACCCAAGGTCGCTCTGCTCTCGCTGCAGCCAAACCAGCGAAAGGAGTCCCTTCCGATGGTTCCTGGTACAGATTGACCGATGAATACTGAAGATATACTCAAGTTATAGTTATTTGGCTCTCTGGCCAAATGATGGATATTTCTCGAAGAATTCCAGAGCGAGTTTTCGTTGGACTCAATCTAGCCCATTCGACGAAGCCATCTTGGATGCTCATTCCCTAGTCCGAACTGGAACATTCTCTCATATCTACAGTATTCATCGGTCAAACTGTACCAGGAACTATCGGAAGGGACTCCTTTCGCTGGTTTGGCTGCAGCGAGAGCAGAGCGACCTTGGGTGAGCGCCTCTACGTCAGATCGATCATCAACAAATTCTAACTTATATTACATGAAATCCTGTCAAGGAGCCGACAATGGCGAGTAGATCAAAGCGACTATTAGTGATCTACCAGCATTTAAATGCAGTTTCTTAAACGTAATTCAGCCAAATCCCCATGAAAATCGTCTCTCAAGAGCTTAAATGAAAGCTGTGAACGAGCTATATCGATTGAGCCTTTAAAAAAATCTTTCCAGGGACTATGTAACGCGATCAATACCTTAGGGAACGAAAAGTTAAAAAGTTGCATTTTCACATTTTTATCAGAAAGTACTCGAGAAAATACACATTTCATCCGTTGGAAACTTTTTCATAGCTCTACTGTGAGCCGTGAAAATCGCATCGGAAGGAGCCTCAACTTTGACGTGAGCTCCTGGAGAGACGTTTGATCTACCATCCTTACTACTCTGGATCTGGGATGCCCTACCCAAGGGGCATCGCAAACTGTGGAGAAAAGAGGGGGTCAACTCAAAAGTGTGTAGTAAATCAGTCGATTTTGGTCAATTCTTAGGAAAGATGCCTGATATTCATGTTCGTATAATCATTCAATGGAGAATGATAGAAAGGAATACAGAGATATCGTAACCGAATCACAATATGATAATGCTCCATAACAATTTTACTGTTAGATATAGCTTCTTCTTTTGAGTTTTTTCCCACAGTTTTGTTTTAATTAAAAGTTAATAATATATCGGCAATTATCCCTTATTTTCAATTGCGAAAATGAAAACGCGGAATATTATATTTGTGTTTTACTGAATTCTTTTGACAGATCGATGTTCCCTGAAATGAATTATATTAGGTTTGATGATTCTTCATACCAGCTAATAGTTCATCTCATTGGATTTACGAATTATTAATCTATTCAAACGAGTTTTCAGTTCTATATGTACTGTTTCTCATTGAATATTCTATGCGTCTTTTAAGTTAGAATCAGGGATGTGCGGAAAAAGATTTTCGAAAAAAATTCGAAAAACGAAAAATTTTCGAATTTCAAATTCGAAAAATTCGAAAAAATCGAAAAATATTCTATATCACGTTTTATTATCTTTAAAAAATATTTTTACTATCGATATGATGAAAACGCAAGAATCGCAACTCTGTGATTCTTACAATTGAAGTTAATTGAAGCCGCTTACATGAAAAAATATTTTTGCTCAACAAAAATTGTGATTTTTGTTTCAAAATTTTCAAAAATTTTCAAAAAAAATGTCACTAATAATGATTAATTTTTGAAATTGTGTGCCTTATTATGTAAAAGCATTTTTCGAATTTTTCGAATTTTTTTCGAAAAATTTTTCGTCGAAAAAGTTTTTCGAGAAAGTATCGAAAAATCGAAAAAATCGAAAACTCGAAAAACGAAAAATGCACATCCCTGGTTAGAATAGAATAATTTTGTTTCTATTAATAACTTCTTTCTATTCGTTAGACTTGATCTTTGATCTCTATCAGCACTCTCAATCAGAGATCCAATAAGATAAAGATTAGATCAACGTTTGCTCCAACGCACTAGAGGCTCCTCCCTTTTAAAGTATTCCTTAGTGAAGCAAAAGATCGAATCGATCAATAGGTTTCTCATCTTCCCCCAATCCCTCTCAGTAATAATATTTTTGATATTTTTTATTCCACATATTTTCCACTCGAACATTCATTCCTTTTTTGGTGCAATACGATTAAAGGCGGTGTCCCATGAATATTTTCGTGAACAAACTGTGAAGACAGAAAGATAGCAAAAGTCATTCTACATGCAGTTTCATTTCATTTCATTTATAACACATTTATCAAGAGTTGGCATAGACAAGGGCTCTGATGTGCATGGAATTCCAATTCTTGCACTTAGCTTCGCTTAGAAAGTTGCATCCAACAGTCTTCCGAAAGAGGTCGCTCCATCTTGTGGGGGGGGGGTCTCCCTTTTCTTCTCCTGCATCGAGGAAACCATTCAATCACTGATCGGCTCCACTTCGGACACTCATCATTAGCGAGTTTGTGCACCCAGAACCACTTCCTCTTCAGCGCCGTACGAACGAAATCCTGAACAAGAGTCAAGCCCCGCAACTGCTCATTAGAGACACGATTGAGCACAGTGCAGCCTACCATCCAACGCTCCATTTTTCTTTGAGCAACGGATAATCGATTCATTTGTGCTTTATTCAGTGCCCAGCTCTCACAACCATATAATACCGCAGGTAATATACACCCATTGAATAACCTACGCTTATGTGCCATTGGGATAGCCTTATAAACCATGAATGCCCTATGTTTATGAAATGCCCCAAACCCTGCTTAAATCCGATGCCCAATTTCCCCATCCACCTTACCTGTTATGCTAATTGAAGCTCCCAAGTATACCACTTTTTCTACCAGTTTGACAACCCTGCCTGCTACGCTAACTGTTCTAGGAATGGGCTTGGAAGTCATCCCTATTGTTTTACACTACTTATACACACATACATACAGTACACTATTTATTTTATGCTGATTTAGCTTATTTTCTATCTTCCGATTATCATTTTCCTACAATAGATACTCCTCTCGCAGAAATAATTTCCAACTTGTCAAATATAATTGTAAATCCAAACGTTTTTTGAACTTTATCTCAAACAGAGTTGTCAATTCTTGGAATTTACTGCCTAATTCTACCATAATCTGTCCTACTGTCAAAGTCTTTCGTAATTGTATTTCTACCTATGCTTTGTAACTAAAGTTTTATCGTCATTATGTATTTATTCAACCTTACTACCTCGTTGTGGTATTGTATTTATGTGTCCCTAATGCATTTCTCTATGTACCTCATTATCATTCTTACTGAAACGCACATAAAGATATTATTATTATTGATCGCTAGAAACATTAATGAACCATAAGGTCGGTGCAGGGAAGGGCGCGCTTTTTGAAAATTGACCAAATTCGGCAATAGGTTTCGAACTTGCGTCAAACGGGTAACGAGTTTGGACGTTTGTCATTGCGCTATAGGATAGATGAGTGGCTGCGCTAACTTTTCGCATATCACTTTGCAAGAGTGATTTACAATTAGATGAACATTCGCGGGCCACCATCTTTAAGGCATCTTAAATATTTTAAATTAAGTAAACTCTCTAGTCCATATTCTCTTTTTGCTACTCTAGTTATTAAATGAAATCATAATTAGTTGAATAAACATCTTATTGAATAAACGTTTTTTTCTGTTGTAAGGATTAATTTTTTCGCATTTGGCTGAACGGACTTATTTATATTCCTTTACAATATACTTCACATGGAATTCTTTCAGAAATGCACCAATTGATTCCTGTACCTCTCGGTCCAATTTGGAGAACTTACGACCATCCCGCATTTAGTTGCTTGTAAGCTTCTTTTTTTTAAATATAAATCTTTGATCGACTTTGACAGATAAAAGAGCCAAGATTAAGTATATTTATATGAGAAAACAAGTAATCGCCATAAAGGATAACAATGAAGCTGAATAAATTACAGAAAAATATTTCCACCTGATGATCCAAAATGGAATGAATTATATGGAGATAAACGTATTCTACTTGGATGGTGGTCATTGATTTCAGGAATTCTTTCTGAGGTTCGACCTTCACAATTAGTATTATATTTACTAATTCAATATATTAAAGCTTTTCATATCAAAACATTCTGATGTAGGCCATTTTTCATTGAAAGCCAGACAAACGATGGTGCACTTATTTTGAGAAAGATTTCAAGTTTGAGATCAGAGATGGTAATAACGATTAAGGAATTAACGAAAGTTAACGAAATTAACGAAAATTAACGTATTTGTCACGTTAATTTAACGACATATCTTCACGACATACGACATAACGATAGGGACTTAACGAAAATTTTCATTAACGAACATCTCTGTTTGAGATCCTGTACTTCCCATGCGCTCTCGCATTGCTTCATCATCATAGGTATTCATGTTATAAGGTTACAGTATCTCACGTTTTCTGGTCGAGATCTTCCATCATTCAGATAATGTTCATCATCGCAGTTCTCGATATGATAGTTTTGACTGCTTGTTCTATATCATATGGAGTAGGTTTATTGAAAGGGGATGTATATTGTAGTCATCAACTCTTCTATTTTATAATTGGAGCTTATGGATTATGTAAGTCCGAGTTATTGCCACATTATACCGGTAAAACGAGATAAAGTGGGAAATCGACGTTAAAATGTGGTATATTACGGTAAAAATAGGTAAACTGTTCTAGCGCATTTTCCCCGGTTTGAATATACTCCAAACACGATGGATTGCTCATTTAGGCCACGCAGCTTCGATATGTTGAACAAAAAACCATGGAAAAAATACACAGTGCTCATAAAACCAGCTTAGAAGATCATGGTGTGGAGCCGTGCTATACGATAGCATTCAAAAAGCGCGCGCTTTCTACCGATCAATTTGAATTGTTACCGTACAACGGCTCCACACCACGATCTTCTAAGCTAGTTTTATGAGCACTGTGTATTTTTTCCATGGTTTTTTGTTCATCATATGGAAGCTGCGTGGCCTAACTGTGCAATCCATCGTGTTTGGAGTATATTCAAACCGGGAAAATGCGCTAGAACAGTTTACCTATTTTTACCGTATAATACCACATTTTAACGTCGATTTCCCACTTTATCTCGTTTTACCGGTAGTCGTATAATTTTTTAAATTTTTTACTCCGTTTGTTATTTATTTTTTGATATTGTATTAATATTTGGTTTCTAATAAATATTTGATGACTATTTGATAGTAGTGATTATATGTTTAGGTTGTTGGATGAGTTCATGTCTTGGATGTCTTCTATTAGTGTCTAATCGAATTGCTGAAATCATGCAACACGGACATTACTTCGCTGTTAGACATTCATTTTCCATTATTACTACATCGGTGATTAAGTAAAATAACAATAAATAGCTTGAAAACAAATCCTCCATCAAGTTCAATTTTGCATCCAAAATTGGTGGCAGAATGTCAACATCTTATATTCCAAAAATAAAGAGATCACAAATCTTAATCTTATCTTTAATGGCATAGTTGTTTTAAAAACAAGGAGAATACTAGAATAGGAGAATAGAACAACTGTCCAGTCTTACAATATCATTGTTTACTTTCATTCAATTTGATATTTTTAGGGATCTCGAACAGTTATTTTCCTCTTTTCATCAATCTTATATGGAGTAACAGCCGTGCTCATTTCCCCTTCTCCAATATTCAATTCACGATATCAATCTTTCTTCTTTAATCCATTTATTGAAGGACTAGACAAGGTCTCAGTCGTTACTTTACAAATCAATAACATGCTCCACTTACAGTATATCTATCTAAACTACCCTCATGCAATCAATAATATGTCTGTCGTGGTTATAACTACCGTAATGTACATTTCATTGTGTGTGATACTGTTAAGGAAACAGGTGAGGACAATCAATTAAGATATGATTATATGATTAATCATATAGGGTATGATGTCTGGTGATCATGGAAGAAGAAGATTCAAAGCAAGCAGAGCTGTACTTTTCATTCATTATTCTATCATTTTATCAATTATATATTTATTATAGGTATTGATTCAATCAATAACAATGTGCTCGTGTAATCTCGCTGCTGCTATGATTTAAGTTCTCATTCCCCCCTTTGAGAATAAGAAGATTAAATGAGTGGATGAAGTTAATAACATATTATTTATCAGACAATTTGTGTGTGTGTTACGGGACTGTATACCTTTCATTAAGATAATATAATCGTATTCAGGTATGTCTACATGAACTTCTTCACCGCTCCTCCATTTCTGATAGTAATCGGTCAAATTTCATGGCAGATTGGATTGGGTACATATTAGGGCGTTCCAAAAGTCTTTGCACTTTTTTCATACTTCATATTTTTTTAAAATAACAAACGAAGCAGCTACATTGAATTGGTGACATACAGCCCACGTTTATGAACAACTGTCCTCCATCTCGTATGGAACTGCATGACACCCTTATGGCAGAACTCATTAGGGAGCGAAGCAATATCATATGCAAATCTAATCTCCCAGTTATTATTATGGGAGACTTTAACTGTAAGGAAATCGATTGGTCCCAAATGGAATCTCACACTTCTGCCAATCATCATTCATCAATTCTTCTCTCTTTCGCTCGGTCTCTATCGCTCTTTCAATGTGTACTATCACCTACACGTGCAACAATATATTAGACCTTGTTCTGACCACTCATCCATCTCTAATCTCTTCTTGTAGAGTACTACCTCCTCTGCCAAAGCTTGATCATTCACTTGTCTCACTCAACATCAATTCTGCCGTGCCAAAAACACCGCCACGTCTAGTCCGTGACTACAGTAAAACAGATTGGACAGCTGTTCAATGCGCAATAGCCTCCATTGATTGGTATTCCCTCTTCGCCCATTGCAGTCAAGACGCTGACACTCTCTATTCTATTTTCACTAATTCCATTCACTCTATCATAGATCAATTTGTTCCGCTCCGTAAACTTCATTCTCATAAATCGCACCTTTCATCCTCAACTTTAAATTTACTCCGCAGAAGCAGAATCCTATATCGAAAGAGGCACAGAATAGGACTCTCACCTTTTCTCCGCATGAATAAGAGATTTCGACTATCGATTAACAAGACAAGACGTGCACGAGAACGATCATTACTGAACCGACCTAACCTTAAAGCTTTTTATCGATTCGCGGGTGATAGGATAAAGGACACTCAATCTACTATTGAATCTCTCACCGGGATTGATGGGACCGCCATTATTACTGATGAGGGTAAGGCACAAGCATTTGCTGACAGTTTTGCATGCTCATTTAATAACACTTCATATACTATTCCCGATAAGTACGATGCACGAACAGATCGGTCTATCGATTTCATCGATTTTTCACCCACATCTATCACAACTGTAATCAAGAAACTACCTAACAGGAATTCAACATCGCCTGACCAGATACCGTATATCTTCCTAACTAATACATCCCACCAAATTGCTATCCCACTCTCGATATTATTCAATCGTTTCCTTCTTTTGTCTCAGTGTCCATCTATCTGGCTGACAGCATATGTTAAACCAGTATACAAAAGAAAAGGTAAGAAGCACGAATTGTCTAATTATCGTCCGATTAGCCTCACATGCGCCATTTCCAAAGTTATGGAACGAATTGTATGCAAGGAATTAACAATTTTTCTATCTAATAACAATCTAATGCCCAATGAACAACATGGATTTCGCATGAAACGTTCATGTAATACCTGTTTAATATCCACTTTTGATGAGTGGCACAAATCATTGAACGAGAAGCATTTCATTTCATGTGCTTTCATTGATTTTTCTAAAGCCTTTGATTGCATCCCACTTAACCTCCTCGCATATAAATGCAAAAAGAATGGCATTAAAGGATGTTTACTTAGATGGATTGTATCTTTCTTAAATGCACGAACACAATCTGTACTTGTTGGTCAGTCCCTTTCCCGTCCATTTTCAGTTTCTAGCGGAGTACCCCAAGGATCAGTTCTTGGTCCACTCTTATTCTCGTTGTACATTAGTGATATCCCTTCTATTCTACCTCTCCATTCTCGCTGTGCCATTTACGCAGATGACATTAAGTTGTATACCGTATCTAACACGTCCTTATTGCAAGAATCACTGGATCGCATTAATCAATGGTCTAACACATGGGGATTATCCATGTCCCCTACTAAAACAGTTGTTATGCATCTCGGTCGAAATCATCCTGATGTCTCGTTCTTTATCGGTAACTGCACCCTACCAGTAGTTGACAAAATCAAGGAGCTCGGGATAACCTGCAACAACAAGCTAGAATTCAATGATCACATTGAAAATATAGTAACAAAGGCATCAGCACGTTGTGCGTTTATTCATCGATCGTTTAAGTCCCGTAGTATAAATGTGTATGCCCGTCTCTTTACAACATATGCCCGTCCTATTTTAGAGTACTGCAGTGAACTTTGGTCTCCTCAATCCATATCCCTTATTGCACGTATCGAGTCCGTCCTTCATCGATTTTCCAGGCTCGTGTTCAGCAAGTGTAATCTGCCATATCGACCATACCTGGAGCGCATACAACACCTCAAGCTCCCTTCACTTCACTCCCGCCGAGATCAGAATGACCTCATATTCACCTACAATGTAATCCACTCACATCTTGACCTTGATGCCCGTACACTTTTTCTATTCCCTAATCTTACCAACACTTCACGTAGACATAATTTATATCTAAGAACCTTATAAGAACAGAGGTCGATCTCACGTTTCTCATCGGTCAGACAACGGAAGGTTTTTCCTCTGCTGTAGTGCTCGAGAAATGGGAAAGCGTGGCAATCACGAGGGGGCAGGTCAGGGGAATACGACGGATGGGGAAGCCAGCCAATATCTAAATTCTGCAGTTTGACCTCCGTCTTGTTAGTGTGATGTGTCCTCGCGTTGTTCATTAAAATCAATACTTTTCCTCACGCAAGGCAGTTGACTAGGACTCGGGCCTCGATCTCCTCCAGTTGTTCGCAGAAGGCGTGTTAACAGTTTGACCCTCATGTATCAGTTCGTAATAAACCTCACGAAGAGAGCAGAAGAAGAATAAGTGCGACTATTTTCCATTCGGATGGCATTTAGAGATGTTTTTAACTTCCTTCCAAGCAGGCAGCCATTCCATCTTCCTATCGGGGTTGTCTTATAACACACACTTTTCATCATGGTACACAATATACTACACCCAATCCGTGGATCGAGAACGGCCGAGATTTAAAATGGAGATGTCGACTCGGTTTTTAAGCTGTAGCAGCTGTTTTTAATCTACATGGGGAATCAATTAAGATGCCCTGGGGCGAGGGAAGAGCGAATTAAGATGCGATGTATGGTGGATCTTGGAGTACCATTTGTCTGCTCCAGTTCTCAAAAACCTTGTATCGGCTAAATTCTGTCAGTTCATTTTAGCTGGTAGGACGTCATGACCATGGTTTTTCAATCAAAGAAAAATGGTTGTTCTTGAAATGACGATACCAGGAGAAGACTATTATATGACACTGGGCCCCGGCTTCATTGACTGGGGTAGCTGGTGATACGATTCTGCTGCAGTCCACTCCATACTGTGCAGTCAAGAAGGACATGTCGAACTTTGAGTAATGGTGGCATGAATAAAAATTTAAATCTAGTCGAGGAAAGAGAGTTGGCAAATGAGACTTATTAAATTTACTAATCAATAGGCCTCCGATATAGGAAAAATCCCACAAGGCATAAAAATGGATCTCGACAGAGAAAGAAGGGTCCAATTACGACCAGAAAAAAAGTGCAAAGACTTTTGAAACAACCTAATACATAGTTTCTCATTCGAATCACTGAAATTGATACATAATAAGCCGAGAGAAATCAATATTTTTATGACTATTGTATGTACTTTCAGGCAGTCAGCCCATAATGTATTTGACACTCAATCAAAAAGTGCGTAATTATGTCTTCAAGATGATTGGAATCAATTCAAGCACATCTTCTACAGGAGGTTCTCTGGTTCTATTACAAAAAAGTTCATTGACAATACGAACAACAAAAACTGGACCTTAAAGGGATATTTTGAGGCATTTTAGTTATGTCTACATTTTTCTAGAATTTGTTTTCACTGTTCGTAAAATAATACAAATGATATTTGGTTCGTCGAAAAGACCTTATTTTGAAGGCAATTGTTCTAACATTTAAGATTGTGTTATGTAGTGTACGTTAATGATATTACATACATAGGTCTGTAGTGGCTAAAAGAGATTAGTAGCATCTGAATATTTTAGATGGCTTACGTTGTGAAATCCGTTTATTTTTAGAACTAAAAAAGCGAACTCCAATTTTTGTGCACTGACTTGACTCACGTGGTGTGTAAATTGAGACATTGACGAAATAAGTTACCATTATATTATTGTAACTTTTCACGTGGTATTTTTGCATGGACATTAATAAAATGGTAACATTGTAATTATTTAAGAAACAGTAGGAGTTACACAAAATTCTTTTAATTTTTTCCAGTTAAAAAAATCTTTTTTTCAATCGTAATTTTTCTAAAGATTATTGTTTTTTCATCGCACCCAATATTATGTTAACTACTTTGTGAACTACTTCCATGATGATTGTTGCAAGAATCTCCATATTCCATCCACCTATCATACATCCACAATCGAATATGATATAAAGCATCTTATTCTTATTGTTATTTTGATGAACAGTTTTTATTCTTTCGTTATTTAAATCTATCTTTTTTCACATGAAATGGCAATAAACAAATCTTTTCATGTGAACAATCTGTATTATTGAATAAATCACTTTCTGTATTGCTTGGTTTTAGAAAGGATAATAAATGGAGTCTATCCCATTTGGTCCGACGTGGAATACATTCAATCATCCAGGATTGAATTGTTCGTAAGTTAATGTAATTTATATAACCGATTGATTGACTTTTATTTTCAGACGGATAATGGAACCGGGTCCACAATGGAATATTCATGGAGTTGAAAGACCAATATTTGGATGGTGGTCCATAATTTCTGGAATAATATCTGAGGTAATCATTTTAATTTACGCAAATAAGGATATAAAATAAGACAATTATTTTGTAGGTTCTATATATCCCTTGTGCAATGGCATTACGTGAGGAAAGACACAATTCATGCTACAAGGTAAGCCAACACGATATTTGTAATTATAATTTAAGTTTATTTTCTAAAACAACACCCTACTCTTCATTGCGTTCTCGCAACTTTTGCTACAAATTAATGAATTCAGCCAAATGAAGCAACCGTATTTTAAATCAATATTTCGGATGAGTTGAAACCTCCAATATTATAATATTTTATATTTTTACTATAGTAAATCACAAATGTCATCTGATAAAAAACATTGCCCTGTGAAGAAACTAGAATATACCTAGCTTCACATTAAATTAAGTTTCTTTAATGTGACACCCCAATTTGAAACACTCCTCTCTGGCTACATTCTGTTCCTTTCTTTGCTTGAGAGAAAGTTTTACAAGAGCGGAGATTAAAATTAGCTGAGAAAGGCTTCTATTGAATTATAATGATTATAAACTCGTTCAACGAACTAGTTTATATTTTTTCGTGAATACTCAAAACCAATTTTAAAGAATCCAAAATCTAATTGCACAGTTTTAGATAATGTTATGGATAACAGTGAATGATATGTTAACATTGGTAGTCAGTTCTATTTTATATGGAATTGCTATGGTTAATGGAGATGTTTTCTGCAGTAATCCGGTCTATTATTTTTGCCTGGGAGCGTATGGTCTAGGTATGTGTAAAAAATAAGAGAAAAAGATCATAGATTAAATACTTCCTCAAAATATTTTCAAAATATTATTGCTCTGAAAAGGTTGTTATGCTGCATCTTGTGTTGGTTGTTTAATACTTGTTTCAAATCGTTTGGCTGAACTGCTGAACAAAGGAACATCATTTGAGGTATCACGAAAAATATCTAGAAATATATAATATTCATATTCATTTTAAAGGGTCATAGAACAACTCTTCTTCTTATAATTCCTGTTTTATATGGTTTATCATTCACATTTTTAACTCCTCCTCCTATGTTCAATTCAAAACATCAATCATATTTCTTCAATCCCTATATAGATGAAGTTCCACTGGTATAGAGTTCGTTATTATAATCACTCTTTATGGTGTAATTACAGTATATTTATCATAACTTTGCCCATGCAATGAACAATATAGGAGTAGTTCTCTGTACAACTTTAATGTATTGCGCACTATGCACCGTCCTTGTCAGGAAAACCGTATGTTTGTTATTATTTAATATTCAATATCTGACACAAATGCAATTAATTTAGGGTGCAATGTCGACAGACGCAGGACGAAAAAGATTCAATGCAAATAGAGGGGTAAGTATATTTTAAAAAGATTTATCTAAGATTTTGTAAAAAGCCTATTATTAAGGTCTTTATTCAAGCAGCCATAATGTGTGGATCAAACCTTTTTGCTGCAGTGATGTATGTTATTTTCAAAATGTATTATTAGGTTGATTCATTAGTCTTGTCGCATTTTGCCCCTTTAAACAAATTAAAATAACTTTATCTCGGTAAAAGCAAATCAATTAAAGTAAGCGCCGTCTGCGTCGACACACTTCCTCCAAAGTTCGGGTAGCTTGTGGATGCAGTGCTCCCAGAAGGACGGCTGCTAGGAGGCAAAGAAGTTGGTCAGCCAGATTTCGACCTCCCGCTGATTGTTGAAGTGTACTCCTCCGAGAGTGCGCTGCATATCGGAAAACAAGCTGTAATCGCTAGGAGACAAGTCGAGCGAGTAGGGCAGGTTGGGGTCGATGTTCCAGCCAAAGTATAACAGGGCCTTTTTGGTTGTTCTTGCCACGTAGTGTCGGGCGCTGTCGTGCTGGAAGTGAATTTGATCGCGCAACCAGGGAACGGAGGGGACCTGGGACTTCAGGGTCCGTAGTTGACGAGAGTATACCGCGGCCGTAATAGTCGACCCCTGTGGTAGCAGCTCCCAATGCACCACACCGCCTCTGCCCCACCACACAGACAACATGATCGTTTTCTGGTGAAGTTCAGGTTTGGCGTTGGAATTGGACTGCTCAACTCGATCGACCCACTGAGCCCGGAGGATTACGTTGTCGTAAAGTATCCATTTTTCATCTCCAGTGATGATCCCGTCGATCCAAGCCGTTGTACGAGCGTACGAGAATAGATTCAGGCACTGGTCCGCACGGTTGTCCGTCTGCTTGTCCGATAGTTGGTGAGGGTAATCATCGACCAAATTCTGGACCTTGCCAAGATAATGTAGGCAACCAACGATGGTGGGTTGGCTTACCCCAAGACTCTTCGCCATATCTCGGGTGGTAGCATAGGGGTCAGCGTGGACGTGCTGCTCCAGCATGTCCAAGTCCAGCTCAGGGTGCCGTCCGAACTTGGACGTCGTACTCCCTTTTTCGAAGCGTTTGAAACAACGTGGCACCGTGCATTTACTAGTGGCCTTAGTGTTGTATACTACCGCCATACGGGTGTGGACATCGGGTTGTTTGAGCTCGGATAGAAAGAAGAAGAACATGAAGTGTCGCTTGTGCACAAAACTGGGAACGAAAGGTGGAGGCATTTCAGCTACTAGACTCGATGTAGGCACAATTCACTACTACGCTCAAAGAGTAGTAGTAGTGACTTATTTACTGCCAGAACGGACGGGGTAATTGATAACGTACGACTGAGCAGTGATATCATAAACACACCCCTCCAAAATGCGACAAGACTTATGAATCAACATAATATTTATAAATAAAATGAATATTAGGTATGTCTATATGAACTTCTTCTATACTCCACCATTAATGATTGTATTGGGCCAGATCTCATGGCAAGTTGGATTGGGTAAAAATACTGTAATCAAATACCATAATCATACTTTCAATTTAGGTTCACAACCATTAATGTATTTAACAGTGAATCAGAAGATCCGTCGATATGTGAAAGGATACATGGGATTGGCTCCTCGATATTCTCGTCATCCATCGAGAAATTTCAGTGTTACAGCTACAAGAAAAATTAGTACGCTCAATAGTATATCTGAACATAAAAGAAGTGTAACCAAAGGATTATGATATTTCATATTTATGTTGGATAAATATTGTCCATGTTTTAATTATACGAAATATGTTACGAAATTATAATACACACTCCCGTTAGCATTCATTGTTAGAAATATAACTCCTCTGAACGAAAGAGAGAGAAAAAAAGACTTTCCAAAGGGGATATGTGTTTTAAAATTTTATTTATTAAAAATTTTTTTGTGCAAATTACTAGCCGTCAGCGCGAAGCACATTAAACAGTGAAAATATTTGTAATTCAATTTAATTTATCATACATCAAAAAGATGCGACAACATTTGACAGTACAAGTAAATGAGAATATTGACCGTATAAAAATCACTTGTTTTATTTGTCCGCTATGACTTGTATTAACTATATTAATATTAACTATATTAATATACTTGTATTAATATTAACTTTTTTTCATAGTTCAGAAAAAAGGCCGATCTCTTATAAATATCAAATCAGCGCGGCGAAGGTCAGACGGGTTAGGTGAGAGGAAGAGGAGGGGTAATCGAGAGTTAGGCGAGAGAGTGCAACTGTATGTAAATATCCGTTGTCTCGGTATTTAGATACAGTTTGTCATTTTCTTATGCAAGTACATTTTATACGGACAATATAGAAACATTTATGAAACATGAATATGATATGTTAAGAGTATGGTTTGTTTGTTGATAAACTTCTCATCTCTTCTGGGTAGTCTTTGAGCTTACCGATATGTATGTACTTCACTGTTATTCCTTTTGATATCTAGATATCAATTCAATATATCACTTCACATAAAGACTATCTTCTGAATTACTATTCCATGTTGTACAAAATGGGACACACTCCATTTATTTTCGTTTCTAGAACCAAAAAATGTTATTTTTTATACCAGCAATGCTTTACTAGGAAAACGCATGTTTCGACCTTTCATGCGAAAGTGATTGAAATAATAGAGTATGGACAACATTGTTATCGCGTGTGGAAAGAGCGTAGGCGTTAAAGAAGGGAGCCCAAGAGTTTTTTCGTGACTAAACTGGCCAGGCAGAACTGTAGATCACATCTCCCTGTATACAAAAACAATTTTCTCTAAAATTTTAGGTGAACAGGAATGTCGTAATCCGAGCATAAAGTTCATTGATCCCCCAGGGAAAAGCGCGAGTTTTTGAATTTGAAGGATGCATATGAGAGGAATCGCGAGAAAATCGACCGTTTCGGAGGGTCCGCGGACATAGAAATTTCGACCCTCTGAAAAATTCAGATTAAATACTTTGAACGATGGTCTATCGAACTGCGTTGGCCGAATTTGCATATCTGCTCTCATTTTCGAGTAGCGCTAGGTCAAAGTTGGCAGGTACGGTATTTTTGGCTCGAGTGTGCGTCAGAAAAATGATCAGAACTCCGTTCAAATAATGATAGAAACTTTTCCAAAAAAAACATCGAAAGAGGAGATCTTGGGCAACATTTCCCAGTTGATGACGTCATTTGATGCAACTCTGTTCGCTCAGAGTTTTCTAACATCTTCATTTCGTGTAGTTGCCAGATGTTAGTCTCTCTTCTCCTTTTTTTCTCTCCCTGTCTGTTCACGCAAGAGCGTGTGGGAGTGAGAGAGCGGATGATGAGCAGTCGCGCGGAGTTGGGGCGCGCGCGTGAAATCTCGATGGCGGATATCTCGGCTCTAAGAGCAGGTAGGCCTTCACTTCCAAAAACATTATAAGAAATATTATAAAGATTAATTAACAGTGCTGAAACGTTTTTTTTCCACGTGGAAAAGCAAAATATGTTTTTTTCAAATTTTTCGGAACTCGGTATTTTGTGTTTCAAATAACTGTCATATATGGTTATTTTGAGCTCGTAATGTATTTTCGGATGTTTTTGAGTCATTTAAACAACTTTGTTGTTCTTGATAAAGGAATAAGCCGTTCTTTCCTTTGACAGGTCCGAGGTCGCGTTACTAAAATCAACGCCATTTTTTATGCATTTCTCAAATCCTCTGAAACTTGGGTCATTTTTAGACACATATGGGTGCAACAAAACGCGCATAGAAGAAAAGTGCACTTTTTCCGATTAGGAAAGTTACGTCACTTTTTCATAAAACCGACCACCCCGCACCGGCGCATGTTCGGCAAATGGCGTCATCAACTGAGAAATGTTGCCCAAGATCTCCTCTTTCGATGCTTTTTTTGAAAAAGTTTCTATCATTATTTTGAACGGAGTTCTGATCATTTTTCTGACGCACACTCGAGCCAAAAATACCGTACCTGCCAACTTTGACCTACCGCTACTCGAAACTGAGAGCAGATATGCAAATTCGGCCACCGCAGTTCGATAGAGCATCGTTCAAAGTACTTAATCTGAATTTTTCGGGGGTTCGAAATTTCTATGTCCGGGGGGTGGTCGAACTTCTGGCGATTCCTCTCATATAAAGAAAATTGCAAACGAGAATCGAACCCACGTAGCGCTAACCACTAACCACTGAGCTACACGCTCTATGCACCCATTCGCTCATATCTAATAGAGAACATAATGCCACTTACCAATGCCCAATGTTCTTCTTGTCAATAGTGCACTCCAAATCTCGTGGGTCCCCTTCTTTAAGAGCGGTATCACGAGAGACTGCGGGAGGCTCGGAACTATTTTCGAAGAAGTATTTTTGATTTCTATGAAACTTTTATATGTGAGTACCCAGGGGACAAGAAAATTATTGATCAGGGTCCCAGGTCTCAAAGCCGGCTTTTAGGTATTTGACGGTTCTAAAAATCGAAAAATCATAACTTCTTTCAAAATTAGTCTGGAAAGCTGTTCGGCAACTCAAAAAATGCAGAAAAATATGACAAAAAACTTTTCTTTTGCATGTGTAATGCGCAAAACAAATATAAAAAAGTTGTGATTAAAAAACCTTTTTTAAAATCACAAAAATAATTTTTTCGTATCTTAGATGCCAGAAAGCGCAGAATTTCTATGCAGATTATTAAAGATCAGAGCAAGATTAGTTAATAAAAAAAAATTAAAAAAATAAAAAAGGTATGGTGTTTTTTCACAAAATCAACCTGAAGACAACCCGAAAATATTTTTGTTTTCAAAACCCCTCATGTTTGTACTCATATTGAAGAACTCGTCGAGTAGAACAACTTTCATGTTGAACGTTTTGTCTGTAACTCATGTACAAGAGAAATACATGAATTTAGATTTGTTGAAGCCAAATGTTTTGTGTCGCTTGTATCTTGAGAACAAACGACTTTCATAGAATACGACCTACATGAAAAATGATGTACTGGACGAGTACTTTAAAATTAGTATAAACATGGCAAGGTTTCCACAACTTTTTTTCATGACCACTTTAGAGGCCATGTTTTCCCGAATATGGGCCAATAATTTTTTTTTCGTGAAACAACAAATTAAGTATGGATTTTTGAGTTCTACAATATAGGCGTAATCACTTTGCGCACAAAAAATCTTTTACTTTCGATTTACTTTAAATTGACTGAAAAACTGTGAGAATAAATTACTTTTTTAACTCATGTATTTCTCTTGTACATGAGTTACAGACAAAAGGTTCAACATGAAAGTTGTTCTACTCGACGAGTTCTTCAATATGAGTACAAACATGAGGGAGTTTGAAAACAAAAATATTTTCGGGTCGTCTTCAGGTTGATTTTGTGAAAAAACACCATACCTTTTTTTTATTAACTAATCTTGCTCTGATCTTTAATAATCTGCATAGAAATTCTGCGCTTTCTGGCATCTAAGATACGAAAAAATTATTTTTGTGATTTTAAAAAAAGGTTTTTTAATCACAACTTTTTTATATTTGTTTTGCGCATTACACATGCAAAAGAAAAGTTTTTCGTCATATTTTTCTGCATTTTTTTTGAAAGAAGTTATGATTTTTCGATTTTTAGAACCGTCAAATACCTAAAAGCCGGCTTTGAGACCTGGGACCGGGATCAATAATTTTCTTGTCCCCTGGGTACTCACATATAAAAGTTTCATAGAAATCAAAAATACTTTTTCGAAAATAGTTCCGATAATATTGGATTTCATGCAATCTCTCGTGATATCGCTCTTAAATATTGTAGAGTTCAAAAATCGAGGAGGTCGATCAATAATTGATGAAAGTTGAGATAAGAGATGATCTATAGACAATTTATTGATACGAGTGATCCTTCCATTGAAAATAAATATTCTTCGTTAAAATGTACGATGTTTTCTATTAAACTTCAACGAGAGCAATGAAGTAACTACTCAAGCGTATTGATCGATAGCAAAAATTCTAAAAGCGTTATTATTACTCAACTGTTCAAGTTGCGGTAAGTAAGGGAATAACTCCTTAGGAGTGATTATGATACGATTGTTAAATTATCCTTTACATGAGAGATATATAAGAACAATGTACTACTTGATAGAACTTCAGTAGTACTTCTTGATGAGATGGATTGATGAAAACGTCGGTGATAATTCAATATAAAGAAGACGAAAGCCAATTCCTGTTATGAAGATAATAAGATCTCTCCTATCATGTCTCCCTTCATGGTATTTCCTTTATTACTATATTATTTAGTGATCTTACAAAGGTCTGATTGTTTTTAAATAAAAAAAGATCAATAAATCAAACAAATACTATGCTCTGAAGCGGGGTCCATTTTGAAAATGCTAACGTGTACTACTGTATATGTTGTAAGTCAATTACAATAGAGTATTGAATCTAAGAGTCTAAACGGTGAGATTATACAACTTTATTCTGCATCGACATATCATATATTGAACTTTTATTTAACAGTTGTAGGCACAATATAATATATGAAATAATTCTTCAATAGTACTTCATTGTAAATACTTCCTTGTCATGTTCGGGAGACAATATGTAACGTGATGTGTAATATTGTTCATTGGCTGTCAACATAAATATATTTCCTTTTTGTTATTAAACTCCATTTTGATAATGTACACTAATGACTGTACTCTTTTTGGTTGTTATTGCTGGACTCATATTTCTGATTGATTGAGATCGAGGATCGAATCCCATGTATCCTTTCACATATCGACGGATCTTCTGATTCACTGTTAAATACATTAATGGTTGTGAACCTAAATTGAAAGTATGATTATGGTATTTGATTACAGTATTTTTACCCAATCCAACTTGCCATGAGATCTGGCCCAATATTTTATTTATAAATACAACATTTTGAAAATAACATACATCACTGCAGCAAAAAGGTTTGATCCACACATTATGGCTGCTTGAATAAAGACCTTAATAATAGGCTTTTTTACAAAATTTTAGATGAATCTTTTTAAAATATACTTACCCCTCTATTTGCATTGAATCTTTTTCGTCCTGCGTCTGTCGACATTGCACCCTAAATTAATTGCATTTGTGTCAGATATTGAATATTAAATAATAACAACGTACGGTTTTTCTGATAAGGACGGTGCATAGTGCGCAATACATTAAAGTTGTACAGAGAACTACTCCTATATTGTTCATTGCATGGGCAAAGTTATGATAAATATACTGTAATTACACCATAAAGAGTGATTATAATAACGAACTCTATACCAGTGGAACTTCATCTATATAGGGATTGAAGAAATATGATTGATGTTTTGAATTGAACATAGGAGGAGGAGTTAAAAATGTGAATGATAAACCATATAAAACAGGAATTATAAGAAGAAGAGTTGTTCTATGACCCTTTAAAATGAATATGAATATTATATATTTCTAGATATTTTTCGTGATACCTCAAATGATGTTCCTTTGTTCAGCAGTTCAGCCAAACGATTTGAAACAAGTATTAAACAACCAACACAAGATGCAGCATAACAACCTTTTCAGAGCAATAATATTTTGAAAATATTTTGAGGAAGTATTTAATCTATGATCTTTTTCTCTTATTTTTTACACATACCTAGACCATACGCTCCCAGGCAAAAATAATAGACCGGATTACTGCAGAAAACATCTCCATTAACCATAGCAATTCCATATAAAATAGAACTGACTACCAATGTTAACATATCATTCACTGTTATCCATAACATTATCTAAAACTGTGCAATTAGATTTTGGATTCTTTAAAATTGGTTTTGAGTATTCACGAAAAAATATAAACTAGTTCGTTGAACGAGTTTATAATCATTACAATTCAATAGAAGCCTTTCTCAGCTAATTTTAATCTCCGCTCTTGTAAAACTTTCTCTCAAGCAAAGAAAGGAACAGAATGTAGCCAGAGAGGAGTGTTTCAAATTGGGGTGTCACATTAAAGAAACTTAATCCCTCAATCCCTGCCAAGCCAAGAATCCCTGCCAAGCCGGATTGGGTCACCGTGGCAGTGAGACCCAATCATGGGAAGCCAACTTCTTCGGTCAACCCCAAACTGCTTGTCGATCTTCTCAGACTCAAGATTTGTTAAATCGGAAGACGTGCATATGAAGACCAACGTCAGTGTTCTGTGTCTGTCGGAAGTAAGAAGTGCTTTTTCCCCCATGCACATCAGAGTCCTACTCTTGATAAATGTGTCTTAAATCAAATCAAATCAAATTTAATCTGAAGCTAGGAATATTCTAGTTTCTTCACAGGGCAATGTTTTTATCAGATGACATTTGTGATTTACTATAGTAAAAATATAAAATATTATAATATTGGAGGTTTCAACTCATCCGAAATATTGATTTAAAATACGGTTGCTTCATTTGGCTGAATTCATTAATTTGTAGCAAAAGTTGCGAGAACGCAATGAAGAGTAGGGTGTTGTTTTAGAAAATAAACTTAAATTATAATTACAAATATCGTGTTGGCTTACCTTGTAGCATGAATTGTGTCTTTCCTCACGTAATGCCATTGCACAAGGGATATATAGAACCTACAAAATAATTGTCTTATTTTATATCCTTATTTGCGTAAATTAAAATGATTACCTCAGATATTATTCCAGAAATTATGGACCACCATCCAAATATTGGTCTTTCAACTCCATGAATATTCCATTGTGGACCCGGTTCCATTATCCGTCTGAAAATAAAAGTCAATCAATCGGTTATATGTATATGTAAATTACATTAACTTACGAAAAAAACCAAACAATAACTTCAAATAATGAGTGTGTGACCAGCAAAATAAATGGAATATTAAAATGAATGTCTCTCGAGAAGTAGTATTGCTTATTATACTATTTTAAAATTATTCTCCACACGAAAGAGCTTTAAGTACACAGTGAGTCTGTGAGAACTCAAGTTTAAACACGTGGGAAACAAGATTTAATGGAAACAAGACACTGTCACTATCGTCATGTTTCCTATTTCCTTATCTTCATATCATGTGTGGAATGTAACATATAATTCGAAGAACTGCTTAAATATATTGATCAAACTTGTACAAATTGAGAAACTAGATAAAACATCGCTGTAGCAAATAATAACGGAAACAATTAGTTACCTTTTGTATTTAATAGTTTATAAAAAAGAGAAAAAAATAAGAAGTGTGACCTTCAAAAAATTTCCGACTCTTTCAGATATTTCTCTTGTGCGAATCTCTAGGTAGACATTTCTTATACTATGCGGTATTTATGCTCATTTATATAATAAATAAACTAACATGGCCAACATCAGCACAGCGGTTCAAGGACAGTAGTTAAGAGCGACTCGCAGTTTAAAAAATCAGGATAAATTGTTCAACAAATGTCTTACCACGAAAGTTCATTATTATATACGGTAATCGTTAGCGTAGGGGGAGGGTGCGACGCGACGCGCTCAACGACGCGCTGCGGTCCCTCCCCCCAAATGCGTTCATCATCGAGTTCTACGAGTTATGTGGCATGCCGAGATGGCTTAGTGGTTAGAACTTTTTTCTGGCGATCCGAACCTCGTGGGTTCGAATCCCACCCGGTGCAAAACAATTTTGGCCCTAGTGACAGTCTCTTCTACTCAACCGAGAGAGGCACATTTACGACCTCTCGCGCGACGGTTAGTAGTGATGAGATCATCGAAACATTAGTGACTAATTTTAGCTACTCTTTTTCTACTCCTTTTGGGTTTTCTCGGCTATAAGTAATCGAAATGTGCAAATCTGAATATTTTTGGAATCTACAAGCCAAGGGCTATTTACCAAGTCTGAATTTGACTGTCAAAGAACACTTTTATTTTCTTCAATTTCTCATGTTATGCATTCCTTCAATTCGGATCGGAATCGGACGATTATGTAATTTTTTTCTTTATCAATATTTTTCTTTGCTTTTGTCTCGTTGTTTTTTTGCGTTTGTCTTGGTTGTGAGAGGTTGGTTCTCGTTTTTTTCTCGTTTTTTTCGTTATTTTCTTCGAATATCAACATCGTAAGAGGATATCATCATGGATAACTACCTATAGGTAAGTAAAAATATCCGAAACAGCCTAGGTAGGCCATTTGGGTAAGTCATTAAGGCAGGTCAATTGGGGCGGAGTCTACCATATCAGAGGATAAGATTGGGCCTCTCAATTAGTCAATCAGTTGTTCCTCTTATATTCCTTTTTTCCTCTATCTTCTTATCTATCTTCTTATGTTCCTCTATAGTCAACAATTCGTGATGGTCTCTCCTGTCTGGACTCACTTCTCACACGACACGACTACTGAAAAAGCGACATGCAAATACTGCTCTGCCCTCCTCTGTGTCAAGAAAAGCAATACGTCTAATCTATGGCTCCATATGGAGTCCAAGCTTTCCGACACTGGCAAATGCTGAGGTGAAATTCGAAAACAATCAGAATAAATTCAATACGAGATTATGAAATTCATTTTTGCAGGCCTCCTGGACAAACAGCGGCTGCGCAACAACATTTCCGCTGCTACAATCGAGTCCTGCCTCCTTCTCCGTTGCAATTCCATTGGCGAACGTGCACGTGAGATCCCCTATCAGCCCCCTCCCCTCCTTGTCCCTCATTCCGATCGTTCTGTCAGTGTTGCCAATGCTCCCCAGACAGAAGTGACCCATGGATATGCGTCCGATGAGAGCGATTCCGATGAAAATTGCTCCGATGACGAAGAGGAAGAGATTTAATTGTTATTTTTCATTGTTATTCGAATTACTTTAATAAAATAATTAATGCACTTGAAAAATTGAAGAAATTTAAAATTGTCCTTTTATAGTCAATTTTATGCTTGTTGAATAGCCCTTGATTTGTAGATTCCAAAAATATATAGATTTGCACATTTTGATTACTTAGAGCCGAGAAAAAACTAAAAGAGTAGAAAAAGAGTAATTTTTCTACTCAACCGTGACCCCAACGCACGGATGACAGAACAGTAGCAGAGAGAGTAGAAAAGATTAAACACTAGTTGGAGAGAGAGAATGATTAGTGACTAGTGACTGGTTCTCCCCACCCTAGTGTACATAGATACAATCTTTATCATGACACTACGACGACATGAATCAACTTATTCTTCTGTCATTAGATAAACAATTTCTCCTAATCACTCCATAAATGAATAACACTGTTGTCATTATTGTAGAATAGATTTGTTTGATTCGAAAAACAAAGACAAATATTCGATTGACGATAACATGTGAATAAAACATCGGTCTATGCACCGTTTTCTCAATCTTCAACCATTTTCACATGATAAAGTCAGCCTTTCCACGTATACAGTCTTTTGCGTTTTAAGTATTATAACAATAACATAAAGCTTTCATTGTATAGTATATCAGTAATGGAATCTATTCCATTTGGTCCAACATGGAATATAATCAATCATCCTGGTCTCAATTGTTCGTAAGTTAATTATACCCTTATTATCTATCGAACCAATGTGATTTGAAGAAGAAAAATCGAACCAGGCCCTGAATGGAACATTTATGGAGTTGAAAGACCAATATTTGGATGGTGGTCCATAATATCTGGAATTATATCTGAGGTAGTTGCTTTTATCTTCTACAAAAATTGCTAAATAAGCTTTATTTCCATGTTCTTTATGCTCCTTGTGCAATGGCTTTACGTGAGGAAAGACACAATTCATGTTACAAGGTAAATCAAAAAGAATCTTCAAACTTCATTTTTAAAACAGAGCAACCAGCTTGTCAAAATATCAAACCTCGTTTCCAAGAATGAATCATTTTAAATCAACGACTCTTATTGTTATGCACTGTTACATTTACCTTACGTGCCTACGCCGTAACTCCCTCCGCCGCGTCGGTCACGCGACGGAGGGGGTTACGGCGTAGGCACGTAAGGTAAATGTAACAGTGCATTAGGAAAAGCATCACACACGGCAAACTTTCCCAAATAGAGCCATACAGTAGCGCTCAAAAAGACTTCACAATGACACTTTTCGTGATATTTTTATGTTGTTTTGATCGATATGCGAAGAAACTTGGAATACAGGTAAGATGCGACAATTAGATAAACGTTCTCTCACTATCAAATGTGAGAGAACTTGCTTACATAGCTTACTCCTGTCCCTGTTATTGTACATAGCGAGAGAGTATTATCCAACGTGTATTTTTGAGAGAGTTTGGAGTAAGTTAACCTTTCTCTATGATAGTCCAGTTAGACAACCTATCTCAACCTGTAAGAGGAGGTTTCAAAAAAATATGAGGGGAGGTTTCATCTTTTTCGTATACGGATAAGATTCATGCAAAAAAGTTCATTCATCGATCAAAAATTACATAAATCGATAAAGATAATATATATTCAGATAATGTTATGGATAACAGTGAATGATATGTTAACATTGGTAGTCAGTTCAATTCTATACGGAATCGGTATGATTAATGGAGATGTTTTCTGTAGTAATCCCGTCTTCTATTTTTGGCTGGGAGCTTACGGCTTGGGTATGTGAATTGTAAGACGTGGGAAATAATATTCAGTGTTAAAATATTAATTACTTATTCCAAACCATTTATATATTGATCATTGCATTATTTATGTGAATAGTGAACGATAATAAAAAATCTAATAGAATTCTGATGGAAATCTAGCAGAGTTCGATTGGAAATATCGTAGTAAATAAAATGATTCAAGAGAGACACGAAATATTTGCATGGGATAGTTTTTTTAGTAGCACAGATCCCGTGCTTCGAAATGACTTATATCCATATACCTACATCCTAATTTCAAATTACATTATGTAAGGACATTGAGTGTTATTCATTTATACCAAATTGGAGCGACAAGAATTTTTTGGATTTCGCTTCAAACCTGTTAGAACATGTTAAAAGTGCTTTGGTCGCGTTGTAAAGTGTGATTTACACCACTTATATGAAATCAGCATAGCAGACTTTCCTACTGTATGCGCTTTGAAATCTGTGGGCTCATCATTCTTGATAAATAGATGAGAACTTACAGACAGAAAAAAAGATGGAAAGACATTACGATTGTACGATAAGTACAAAGGAATGATGATCACACAGTTTAATTAATTATTTATTTTAAACAGGGTGTTATGCTGCATCATGCGTTGGTTGTCTTTTACTTGTATCTAATCGTTTGGCTGAACTGCTGAACAAAGGAACATTATTTGAGGTATCACGAAAAATATCTAGAAATATATAATATTCATATTCATTTTAAAGGGTCATAGAACAACTCTTCTTCTTATAATTCCTGTTTTATATGGTTTATCATTCACATTTTTAACTCCTCCTCCTATGTTCAATTCAAAACATCAATCATATTTCTTCAATCCCTATATAGATGAAGTTCCACTGGTATAGAGTTCGTTATTATGATCACTCTTTATGGTGTAATTACAGTATATTTATCATAACTTTGCCCATGCAATGAACAATATAGGAGTAGTTCTCTGTACAACTTTAATGTATTGCGCACTATGCACCGTCCTTATCAGAAAAACCGTACGTTGTTATATAATTTGCGTAACTTATTTTAGAATTAAATGAGAGAATATTTAGGGCGCAATGTCAACAGATGCTGGAAGAAAAAGATTTAAAGCAAATAAAGGGGTGAGATAATTTTGTGAAAAAAAGCATGCATAAAAGGCTTTTTTGAATCGCATTTTTTCAGGTCTTTATTCAAGCAGCCATAATGTGTGGTTCAAACCTTTTTGCTGCAGTAATGTATGATTTTTTTTTCAAAATGTGTCTTATAAATATATTGAATATCAGGTATGTCTACATGAACTTTTTCTATACTCCTCCATTAATGATTGTCCTGGGACACATTTCATGGCAAGTGGGATTAGGTAAATCTGCAGTAATCTTATACCGTAATCATATCATCCACTTAGGATCACAGCCCGTTCTGTATCTAACAGTAAATCAGAAAATCCGTCGTTATGTGAAGGGATATATTGGACTCGCTCCAAAATATCATCGTGAAACTTCTCATAGAAATATCAGCATGTCAGTTCCAAGGAAAAAGAGTACAAAGTCGAGTTTGAATGGAAGGATTGAGGAAGTCAGAAAAAACACAGTGGCGCCTGATCATATTAATATATCGACAAATGTATGAAGAAAGAAATACCCCATTTGCCTAACATTTTTGATCTACTTGAATGAATTTACTAACTTACTTGATATGTTCGTCTTTATCCATCAACTGTGTTTTTCTCCACGATAAAAATATTTCAATGCTTATTAAAATGTTCTTAGAGGGCCAGAGTTCAATATATTTGTAATATTTATTTCACTCTATGTTGATTGTGGTCAAAAGAAACAATAATTTTTGCTCCCATTTATTCATTATTGATTTCACCGGGGTGATCAAGGAAATTCACAGTTGCTATCAATAGCAATTCGAATAAGATATTTGTTACCGAATGATGTTTTCACTGAAAATAATAGTATTAAAATTTTAAAAAAAGTTAGTTCATGATCGTCATCGATCAATACACAAAACTATTAAATCGTTCCGATGGTCATAGAATTCCGATACGCTCTCCTTTCTTCGGTGTTGCAGGATACGTATCGCGCAAAAAGTAACTTACTTTTTATTTACTTCTTACCTAGGTACCTACCGTTTCGCTATTTCATGAGTACATAGCGAAACAGTATATAAAAAGTAAATTACTTTTCGCGCGCTGCAATATGTATTACCCTCCAAAACCGAAGTTTCTTTTCGTTTTAAAATTGTTTAAATCAATTTCCATATTTCACAGTGTAGGTTCCGAATCATGCCATAAGATTCATTCTCAGTAGTAAACCATGTGCTTTTCGATTGTATCAATTTACCTCCATTCCATCACAATTCATCAAATGATTTGGTACTTTATGTTCAGATTTTCAATCCGATCTGACGTCTGCTAAACTCACCAATAGAGCAATGCATAGTGAGTTTATTAATTTATCGACTCGAGTACATTGATTTGTTGTCAGGAATTTACCAAGATGAGTTTGTGGATGAAGCAGAGATTATAGCGGCTCAGGTACTTTATGCAGTTTTCGTTTGTTTATACTGTTCCAGTTCATTATTATCATTTTTTGAAGACTTGTTGACAATGGATCACCAAGATCCAGACGTCAGTTTATTTAGTATTCCAAGCTTATGTAAACGTTCGCATTGGTGGACAGTTTATTTCGTTCAAGCTTAAATATAGTCCAAATTCAGGAAGAAGTTGCTAAGAATGAAGTGCTGAAGTCATCAATTGTCTCCTCCTCCGAATCTAGTGAGAGTTTTGCTGCTTAAGCAATAATTGGGGTATTGTCTCTCATACACGTGATAATTGACTTCTTTAATTGCATTATCTTAACCTATTATTTTATTCGCTCTTTTTAAAATTTATTATTTGTATTTATCAAATAAAATAATTGGAGCCATTGCAGTTGGTAATGGTTCATCAGAAGGATCAACGAGTCGTCGTAATAAGAAAGGAAAGAAGAATAACAAGTGGAAGAACAACAATTGTATATCTTTTCCGTACTGTAAAGCAATCGCAATTGACCCTTACGCCGTTAGGGCTTACCTAGATTGGACAGAAGGTTCTCCTCTGTGTAAAGGTTTAGGTCGTTTATTCAATTTATTGAAAAGGAAAACAAGATAGACGATCAAAAGTGGGATTAAGTACAAAAAAAGACTAGCTGATAAATCTACTTGACAACGAAGGATCTTTAGAGCATAAATGATATCGATTTTTTCTTGTATGTTAACGAGTAGGAACAGAATCTATGCCAATCTTGCAAGGTAAGAGGGAAAGAAACCACCTCTATGGATATTTGTCCGTATAAAATGTACTTGTGTAAAAACCTTGCTACTACCTGCTGAACACAGAAGTTTTTTTTAGATAAGCGAGAATTGAAGGAAGACTTAGAGAAGCACGATATACCTACATCATTCTTAGATAGATGTAAATCACAATATCAACCTCGAATGGTACTGTATTATAGATCTATCGATTATTGATATATTTATCTTTTTAAGTTCATATTCTTTGCGATTCGTATAACGAGATCCGTAAAGTAAGTATCGTAATAGAACTGTAGATAATGTTTGTAATTTAATCTAAGAAGCGATACATTTGTATGTATTTGGAATAACTTATACTAAATGTGTCTATAGGGTCTGATGACGTGGCCGCATGCGATAAAGAAGATAATAGGTCCTCAGGCCCTACTATTACCTCATACTGTGGCCAATAACGCAGAGGTACACGCCTTTTGATTCATAGGGGATAGAGTAATACGGTATCGGCGTAAAGTCATGGGACGCTTTTTCATTTTTTTATAACTTTTCATCCAGGAAAGCAATCAAGCTGATCTTTTGATTCAATGTAGAGAATTTATCAAGGAATATTACCATGATGTGTTGGTGTAATTAACTTAGTTAATTTTTGCGTAGTGATGACGCTACCGAAGTACACTTTTTTTGAAAATTCCCATTTCTAATTTTAGAAGACCTGCCCTCTGAACGGTAGGGTCTCAAAATCGGTCCTCCCAACAAAAACATTATTTTATGCCCTGAGGGCTAATGACGAGCTATGACTACCATATTCCAGGGATAAACATCACTCGCCACTAGCATCATTTTGGCGCTTAGAACGGGTCGTTATCACATCTAGAAGCCGAGTTACAAATTTTGGAGGTCAAAGTTGCAACCCTGCCACAGCTTGAAATCGGAGTCGGAGCCATTCCGGATTGTTTGACTGTACAGCCCTAGTGGGGGTCACCACTCTCACAGTATTCTCGAAGAACAGGGCTTTCCACTAAAGAAATGGGAATTTTCAAAAAAGTGTACTTCGGTAGCGTCATCACTACGCAAAAATTAACAAAGTTAATTACACCAACACATCATGGTAATATTCCTTGATAAATTCTCTACATTGACTCAAAAGATCAGCTTGATTGCTTTCCTGGATCAAAAGATATAAAAAAATGAAAAAGCGTCCCATGACTTTACGCCGATACTGTAATTGGGAATGTTTGTGAGGATACGTATTATGATATGACAGTGTTACCAGATTGTTGAGAGTTGTTTGGGAATTACAGAAACTTTTGATCTTGATCTCTGTTTCAGAGATTAAACTGGACAGATGATGACTGTAGATGGGATGAATCCGTTGAGATGATGAAGGATACGGTAGATGATTGTATAGATACGGTAGTAGGATGTGTGGAAGATAACTGTTGCATTGATGAAGTGGAGAAAGTAGAAGTGGATGATAGATTCATCTACAATACCTCTCATGTAAGTCATGATATTGTTCATAAACTATATATCATATTCAGATCTTCAATACACACAATGAATGTTTCATCGATTCTCATTGTCATATTGATTTTATCTATGATCGAGTCAGTCGTATTTATTCTTTTAACAATAACTTTGTCGTGTGGTTAATGTGACTGTAGTGTGCATGATTGATGTAGTATGTTTAATTATCTCATAATAAATTTAGATTGTTATAATATTCTGAGATTATAGTTTACTGGATATTTCAGTTTAATTTCCAATTTGATACAATGGATTATCTATGGAGTAAAATGTCATCATCCATTCCTAAATCATTCCTCGGATGCATCGCCAACTTTATCAATCCTGAAACATTTATGGATGCGAACAGCAAGAGAATTAAATGGATCGAGGAAGTAGTACAGGTACGGTAGACTGATTACGATAGATTACAGTACATTATATTGTTTATAGTGTTTGGGATAATTGGTGAATACGGTATACAATATTAATCAATAGTGTTTTGATTACAGCACAAATCAATACTCGGTACATCATTTGGATGTCATCCCCACTATACTCATCTTGCTAATCATGAATTCTTTTCAAGAATGAGACAATTACTTATGGAACAGAAGAATTCACTCAAGATTGTAGCCATTGGAGAATGCGGTGTTGATATGACTAACAAGTAAGTACGGTATATAAAAGATTACGGTAGTCTCCATAATGTTTATTATGGCATACAGTATTCGATATCGGAATGAGTACTGTATCCGGTGTGGGATACGGTATATAAGTGAGGTGTGATGATATTTGTGTTGTAGGAATAATTTTTCATTGAATGATCAATTGGAGTGTCTATACCATCATTTGGAAATGGCTGTAGAATTCAATCTACCATTGATTATTCATTGTAGAGAAGGTAAAAGAGATGATAGAGATGTTGAAGATGCTGTCATCAGTGTTCTTTCCAAGGTACCATACAAACTCTTTACTGTTGTGATCTTTGATCTTTGAACCATTATAGTATCCATATCATCCTATTCATCGTCATTGTTTCACTAGAGATGCTAATGTGGTGCGAAAATGGATGAAAGAGCTGAAGAATTGTAGTTTCGGTAAGATTGATTATCGATTGATTTTATATATTTTAACTAAATTAACTGATTTCTCAATCTTTAGGTTTTACACCAATGTGTACTACTCCTAATAAAAAGATCGAGGAAGCCATTCGTATGATTCCATTGGATCGTATTCTATTGGAGACTGATGCTCCATACTTTAAACCTACATCAGTACGATGATTACAATTGGAATTTAGTATCGATTAGTTGATAAAATGTGATTCATATTGTGTAATATGATGTTGAATATACCAATTCAAAGAGTGGAAGTACTTTAATTCTCATCATTTCTTTATAAACTATATTTTCTTTTGCAGTTTCAAAAGCTATACACCCATAGAAGCAGTCATCCAGGAGCTGGTTAGTTCATTCTACATCATTTATTATATAATATACTATCTGTCGTATAGTAATATAGATAGATTATTAATCATTGGATACTATAATCTATATAATTCATTAAAATATACCGTAATCTCGAACGTATTGATTAATCTCTTCTTATTTAGCCATCATATGTGCCTACCGTATTGCTGAGATCAAGGAAATATCGATCGATCATGTCATTCATGCAACACGAACAGCTACAGCTCGTATTTATCAACTAGATGATGAGAGATATTATCAACCTATGAATTGGAAAAATGAAGATTATCAATGTGTTACTGCAAACTATTATCATCGATCACGTAAGAATTGATTATTGATTCATCGCATTTATACTTCCTTCATTGTTCTTCTGATAATAATAGTAAGATTATTATTGTTATTATCATATTTGTTTAGATCTATTGACTATCGTAATGTTCTTTTGTATATTCTGTTAATCTATTGTTCTTTGTTCATGATTCCACTTATGGGTTCTTCAAGAATGTTTATCTAATTCTTTGAAAACATCTTGTAACTTTCGTTTGTTTTATAGTTTATCTTTTGTTTCGTCTTAACGTTTGATAAATTGCTAAAGTATATTATCAGTGCGTGTTTCTATGGTTGACCTTTTCATTAAATGTATATAATATTGTAAAGTTGGTTGTATACAAGTAGTCCCCTCGGGTTTGTCGGTTTACATGCTTCTAACTAGGGAATGGTATCTTTGATGGTTGAAATTACGGTTAGTGACCTACATAGCGATAATCAGCATGGTCGACTTAGTAAAAATCAACTTTCAAAAGCTGCAGTTGATCGATTTTTTGAACGAAGCCCGTCGCATATCCGCCGAAAGAAAGACAGCCAAAGAAGATTTTTTAGACTTGATTTCCATTGAAACAACAATTTTTTGCTGGAATTACCATGCAGACTTAAAATGCTGTCGGGGGAATCGAACTCGTGTTCAAAAAATAAAATAAAAAACAAAAAAAAATGCAACTTTTTGGCTGTCTTTCGTGCGGCGGATATGCGACGGGTTTGGTTTAAAAATCGATCAACTGCAGCTTTTGACAGTTGATTCTTACTAAGTCGACCATGCTGATTATCGCTATGTAGGTCACCGTAATTTCAACCATCACAAAAACCATTCCCTAGTAAGGGATTGTGATAGTACATATAATGGAACAAATAGATCAGATCTAAAATAACACGAATGCGTTACTCAAGTGGATGATAGTGTTTGATAGGTCATTCCAAGCAACTCACGACAATTTAGTTTTTGGGGTAAATGAGAATAGGCTCTGCAAAAAATCGCTGTTATGGATGGTATAGTCGTCCGAAGACACCTTCCAGCAGCTTTCAATTAGATTGGTCACAGTTTAAGAGACCGGCTCGGTAAGACTAGAGCATTTTGACCCCCTGTCGGGCATTCGCGAGGACTTTCTCACCCTCAACCCTTTCATCATACACACATAACGAGGGCAGACCGATGAAAGTTATAGTGAAAATGTCCTGAGGCTCAAACCCGGCTCACATATATGTCACATTAAATAAAAAATTGAAAATTCATAACTTTTCAATCGTAATAGCTAGGACTTTTATTTATTTTTATTGGTAAATAACATGTCATGCTCCCCTATAAACACATATGACAATGAGCAGCAATATCATATCGTTCTGAATATGTTTTTTTCGTGTCTGATTTTCACATTTTTCTTCTTCTATCCTCGTTGAAGAGACAGCGCAAGCAGTGACTTAGCACATATTGTAGCCCTGACGATTATGTACATGGTGGTCACATTCCCTAGGCCAGCCAACTTTTCAGAGGCATCGAGAATTGCAACAGAATGTGAGATATGTGTAAATTACAAAGTCGAAGATTAAATTTCTTGAAATTCTCAAGAGTAAGATGTAGCTTTATGATGTCGTTTTACTCGAAGTGATGCGGGTATAAGTAGTAATTAGTCAGTCAAATAATCAACTAATCGATCAGTAACTCATTTAATCAATAACGCGATTTATCAATAAACTATCCGACTGATCGACAATTTACTGACATAAAACAAGCTCAAACTATGGACCTTAGCATCATTCAAGAAGTTTGTATCAATGCAAGAAGTTCATGCTTTCTCAGCAATGCCAAATGATATAGTGATCTAATCATAACACGTTAGTTCAGAGTGTACAATAAGGGGTAAACTGAAACACCGGTCGGGACTCGAACCCGACTCGAACGCGGACCTTTCGGATAGAGAAGCAGACATCTTACCAATAGGCTACGCGTCGATCACAATACCATTCTTTCTCTACTCCTCATATCTCGATTTTCAATTGCGATACAGTTAAGATACTCGCCCCGTTCCAATATAGAAATGCGTAACAAGTGTAGAAATTGAGATACAGTATAACACACTATCTGAGAGAATTCAACAACCGATTTTTTTCTTGGTATTGACGAAAAATGAATTTTCCGGTTTTATGTATGATAATTACAGGCTCCATGAGTGAAGTACATTGGTACTTGGAAATATCTTCCAATTGAAAATTCGCATCAGGAGGTGCGTTTGGTGTAGTTTGGCGCTGTTTCCTAATAAGTTTATTTCGAATCCAATCGATTCGGGAGTGGGCGTAATCGACTCCTTGGCCAATTCTAAGAAACTATTGCCGAGGAGAGTTTTTCGAGCAAAGGTCAACGAACGTTGGAAATGGAAAAAAAATTACATTAAATCACGCTATCTGAGAAAATCGACATATGTGTGGTATTGACGAAAAATGAATTTTCCGGTTTTATGTATGATAATTACAGGCTCCATGAGTGAAGTACATTGGCACTTGGAAATATCTTCCAATTGAAAATTCGCATCAGGGGGTGCGTTTGGTGTAGTTTGGCGCTGTTTCCTAATAAGTTTATTTCGAATCCAATCGATTCGGGAGTGGGCGTAATCGACTCCTTGGCCAATTCTAAGAAACTATTTCCGAGGAGAGTTTTTCGAGCAAAGGTCAACGAACGTTGGAATTGGAAAAAAAATTACATTAAATTAATTCTCACTATTTTCCCATGGCGAACTACAATTTTTTATTTGCTTAATAGCTTCTACATGTCATTACACATCTTCAATTTAAAAAGTATAATTTTTAAAAAAATTACAAGTTTGTGAACGAATCAATTTTGTTCGCTGTATTCAATTGTGGTGAGGATTGGCGAGGTTTCCTAAAAAGTTTATTTCGAAACCAATCGATTCGGGAGCAGGCGCATTCGAATCCTTGTCTAATTCTAAGAAACTATTACTAAGGAGAGTTTTTCGATCAACGGTCAACGAACGCTGATATTGGGAATTTTCGAAAAAAATGTTTACATTAAATTAATTCTCACTATTTTCCATAATTCTCTCTATGTTGAAGCGATTGAGCAAATAAAAAGTTTACATTCGCCATGGAAAATGGCGAGAATTAATTTAATGTAAATATTTTTTCGAAAATTCCCAATATCAGCGTTCGTTGACCGTTGATCGAAAAACTCTCCTTAGCAATAGTTTCTTAGAATTAGACAACGATTCGAATGCGCCTACTCCCGAATCGATTGGTTTCGAAATAAACTTTTTAGGAAACCTCGCCAATCCTCACCACAATTGAATACAGCGAACAAAATTGATTCGTTCACAAACTTGTAATTTTTTAAAAATTATACTTTTTAAATTGAAGATGTGTAATGACATGTAGAAGCTATTAAGCAAATAAAAAAATTGTAGTTCGCCATGGGAAAATAGTGAGAATTAATTTAATGTAATTTTTTTTCCAATTCCAACGTTCGTTGACCTTTGCTCGAAAAACTCTCCTCGGAAATAGTTTCTTAGAATTGGCCAAGGAGTCGATCACGCCCACTCCCGAATCGATTGGATTCGAAATAAACTTATTAGGAAACAGCGCCAAACTACACCAAACGCACCCCCTGATGCGAATTTTCAATTGGAAGATATTTCCAAGTACCAATGTACTTCACTCATGGAGCCTGTAATTATCATACATAAAACCGGAAAATTCATTTTTCGTCAATACCACACATATGTCGATTTTCTCAGATAGCGTGATGTATGTTCTTATTATGATTAAATAACAATCAACATGTCTTTATCTTATTTTATATTTTACAAAAAACGTGACGAATATAACGAATATATATTCAACAAAAATACAAAATAACAACACAAACAAAACTATAGCACCACGTAATAACGATAACATATGAACAACTCGTAATTAGAATTAGTGAGATACTGTAATTTTAGAACATAGATCAAAGATTAATCTAGTAATAGTTTGAAT
Organism: Parapristionchus giblindavisi; assembly: GCA_943737045.1. Classification (NCBI taxonomy): domain Eukaryota; kingdom Metazoa; phylum Nematoda; class Chromadorea; order Rhabditida; family Diplogasteridae; genus Parapristionchus; species Parapristionchus giblindavisi. The sequence continues at coordinate 61,518 of CALSFV010000403.1, forward strand.
AACAAAGATGAAAACAAATAATTTGGAAAACAAAATTAATAAGAACGGTAATCAATAACTATATATTCTATATTACTTCATAATATCTATAATACTCTAATTTATTACTCTTAATTTTTTGCCGGCGTCAACGATGAAGACGACTAGGTATCAGAGGGTGATGATGTTGAGGGAGGATCGATGTCGTCGACGAGCACATCACGAAGACTCGAATCACGCTGACTGAAATTAGAGGAATTAGAGCGGTACTGTACACTGCGGGTACAGACTAGGGTTACTGTATTCCATAGACTAGGGATATTGACAAACTGATACTAGGGTTACTGCAGATCGTCCCAGCTACACTAGAAATGTCTCAATTTATCAAAACATTAACCACTAGTTCAATACTATCTCAGGTTAAATGATAGCATTTGTCTGGATCAAAGATTGATTGAGATTGTAGATATCCCAACAGTACAGTACTACGTCCTACGGTATCATACCCTCACGGCGGTTCAATGAAGAGAGATCCCTACATTTAACTTTGGCTTGAAGCCTCTTGCATTACGAAAAATCGGCAAAGTTGATTTGCACTGGGCGGGATTCGAACCTACGAGGTTCGGATCGCTAAACAAAAGCTCTATCCACTAAGCCATCTCGGCATGTCTCGCGAATCGTAAAACTCGATGATAGGTCTAGTCAGAAGCGAGCGCCCAGATATACCGTAGTCAACTTTCGCGCTGGGAGAACCTAGATGTTTTAGTGCTTATCATCACTCAGTTTGCGATACTTTCTTTCTCCGGCAAGAGCTTCTTAGTTACTATCATTGAGCCGCCGTGACCCTGCCCGTTTCCAGAGTAACTCCTCTCACCCTTTACTCCATAATGTTTTCATTAATTGATCAGACTACAAACTGCGAAAAGAGAAAAGATAAAAGATCACACTCACCTCCGTTTGCGTGGATCCCGTTTGTAGGTTGGAAACTCGGTTCCACTACGCGTGATTCGCACCGGAAAGACACTGTAATGACACAGATTCAGTGAACAACTTACATAATAAATATTGTTTAAAGATCATAGAACAAACTACAAAATGAAAGTTAAATAATCCTAAATCCTTCTAGTAGACCATACATTTTCGCCCCACTCACAATCAGTTGTTTTTGCGAATTATAAACTGACCCGAAATTAGAACAAAACTGACCCGATCTACATCTCAAGTACTCGAAACTGACCCGATCTTAGGTGATTCTTACTAATCTCGATCTCCCGCATATTCCTAGATGATGGGGATGGGGATAATTCCTTATTGTTAGACTAAATACTTTTCATTATATGTTATGCACAAACATCGCCGATTAATAAACTTTTTTCGATCAAAAATGTATTTTACACAAAACAAAACAAAAACTTAGTACTGCACTCAACTTCATTATATCACACCCTTCCTTACCTAAACATCAAAAATCTAATTCTTTCTTTTCAAATAGTGTTTACAATTAGCTAGCTTAAGATACCGGATCGGTAAGACTCGAGCATGGATCATTGGCGAGGACATTATCATCATAGACACATACCGGGGGCAGACCGACGAAAGTTATAGTGAAAATGTCCTGAGGCTCAATCCTGGCTCACATATATATCACGCTATCTGAGAAAATCCACATATGTGTGGTATTGACGAAAAATGAATTTTCCGGTTTTATGTATGATAATTAAAGGCTCCATGAGTGAAGTACATTGGTACTTGGAAATATCTTCCAATTGAAAATTCGCATCAGGGGGTGCGTTTGGTGTAGTTTGGCGACTTTTCCTAATAAGTTTATTTCGAATCCAATCGATTCGGGAGTGGGCGTAATCGACTCCTTGGCCAATTCTAAGAAACTATTGCCTAGGAGAGTTTTTCGAGCAAAGGTCAACGAACGTTGGAATTGGAAAAATAATTACATTAAATTAATTCTCACTATTTTCCCATGGCGAACTACAATTTTTTATTTGCTTAATAGCTTCTACATGTCATTACACATCTTCAATTTAAAAAGTATAATTTTAAAAAAATTACAAGTTTATGTACGAATCAATTTTGTTCCTTGTACTTAATTGTGGTGAGGATTGGCGAGGTTTTCTAAAAAGTTTCTTTCTATTCCAATCGATTCGGGAGTAGGCGCATTCGAATCCATGTCTAATTCTAAGAAACTATTGCTAGGGAGAGATTTTCGATCAAAGGTCAACGAACGCTGATATTGGGAATTTTTGAAAAAAATGTTTACATTAAATTAATTCTCACTATTTTCCATAATTCTCTCTATGTAGAAGCGATTGAGCAAATAAAATTTTTACATTCGCCATGGAAAATAGTGAGAATAAATTTAATGTAAACATTTTTTTCTAAAATTCCCAATATCAGCGTTCGTTGACCTTTGATCGAAAAACTCTCCTTTGCAATAGTTTCTTAGAATTAGACATGGATTCGAATGCGCCTACTCCCGAATCGATTGGTTTCGAAATAAACTTTTTAGGAAACCTCGCCAATCCTCACCACAATTGAATACAGCGAACAAAATTGATTCGTTCACAAACTTGTAATTTTTAAAAAATTATACTTTTTAAATTGAAGATGTGTAATGACATATAGAAGCTATTAAGCAAATAAAAAATTGTAGTTCGCCATGGGAAAATAGTGAGAATTAATTTAATGTAATTATTTTTTCAATTCCAACGTTCGTTGACCTTTGCTCGAAAAACTCTCCTCGGCAATAGTTTCTTAGAATTGGCCAAGGACTCGATTACGCCCAGTCCCGAATCGATTGGATTCGAAATAAACTTATTAGGAAACAGCGCCAAACTACACCAAACGCACCTCCTGATGCGAATTTTCAATTGGAAGATATTTCCAAGTACCAATGTACTTCACTCATGGAGCCTATAATTATCATACATAAAACCGGAAAATTCATTTTTCGTCAATACCAAGAAAAAAATCGTTTGTTGAATTCTCTCAGATAGTGTGTTATATGTCACATTAAATAAAAAATTGAAAAATTCATAACTTTTCAATCGTAATAGCTAGGACTTTTATTTATTTTTATTGGTAAATAACATGTCATGCTCCCCTATAAACACATATGACAATGAGCAGCAATATCATATCGTTCTGAATATGTTTTTTTCGTGTCTGATTTTCACATTTTTCTTCTTCTATCCTCGTTGAAGAGACAGCGCAAGCAGTGACTTAGCACATATTGTAGCCCTGACGATTATGTACATGGTGGCCACATTCCCTAGGCCAGCCAACTTTTCAGAGGCATCGAGAATTGCAACAGAATGTGAGATATGTGTAAATTACAAAGTCGAAGATTAAATTTCTTGAAATTCTCAAGAGTAAGATGTAGCTTTATGATGTCGTTTTACTCGAAGTGATGCGGGTATAAGTAGTAATTAGTCAGTCAAATAATCAACTAATCGATCAGTAACTCATTTAATCAATAACGCGATTTATCAATAAACTATCCGACTGATCGACAATTTACTGACATAAAACAAGCTCAAACTATGGACCTTAGCATCATTCAAGAAGTTTGTATCAATGCAAGAAGTTCATGCTTTCTCAGCAATGCCAAATGATATAGTGATCTAATCATAACAATAAAGCACAGTAATCTTTAGGTAGCGGATGATCTTGTGGCACTATTTCACTACACCGGACAATAACACCAGACCAGTCCAAAAGATGACGAAAAATAAAATAAAGACGAATAAAGGACATTTTATTCTGGACTTCTATAATATACTTTTGGACTGGTCCGGCGTGCTGAAGTTGTACTGATGTTGTTATATCACACCACCTCGGCGATATAATTAAGTTTATCTATGATTTGCCTCGATCTCCCTCTCCCCCAACAGTCCTATATTTCTAGACACACCCTACTTTCAATCCCACTATTCCTATCTTTCGCTTTAACAATAACACCAGTGTCAATGTGGTCGTTCTTTGATCAGAGCGAGAGATCGTGCAAGTGCATGAGAGTACAGACAGAGTAGAGATTGTGGGTTAATGAGAGAGCACAGCACAGAGGCAGAGGTACGTCGCTGATCTACCCAGAGATTGTATACATGACCACTCTGTCTCGGTTTCTTTCCGTCGTTTCCCGCAACATTTTCGGTTTGTCCCTTTCTTAAGTTGATCTTTGATCTTTGCCATAGTGTTTCTGTGTGGCTTCTATATGTTTTTCTTTCGTTATTCTCTGCTTTTCGATTCCACTTCAAACTCTGTACTTATCCTCGTATAACTTCTTCGATCAGTGTAGAGAGTGTACAGAAATGAGAGAGTGAAGACAGAACGAGAGAGTGTGGATTATCGAGAGAGTGAAGGGAAGGGACGCCGAGTCTTCACGTAGATCTACCAATCAATATTGTTATTGTTAATATATTTGTGTTTCCCTCCACTCTCGTTCCCGCCTTTTATTGTACTTTCAACTGTCTCCCTCTACCACTTTCTTTCTCTCTGCCTCTCCCAATAACAGTGATTATCAATCTAACTAATTCTTATGATTACCTTATAAATAACTTTAATTAATCACTTGAGACTTTCAACGCCAGCTACAGTACCTTAGAAAAATTAGAATAATAACAATAAATATCAATAAATTTATGCATTACAAGGATAGAGATAGTGAACAATTTATGTCGTGATGAATTACATAGAATTAGATGCCACCACTTAGGTAGCAAAGAAATAACAATTAAGACACCGGCTCAGTGAGATTCCAGGTAGTGCCGGACATCGACCCCACCGATTTGGCTCAAATGTTTTTTGTGGATGCCCCCATGGGTAAAAAAAAGGTAAAAAATCAGTTTGCGATCGGATATCCGAACCGTCCAATAGCGAATTTTTGTTGCATAGGCATATATGTAATTATTCCACACTAATATTGGACCTAGGTCGCTCCACTCTTTTTTGGTGAAAATCGAGTTTTCAAATTTCGAGAACCCGCCACATCTGTGTTTCAAGGACCCAGCCCAAATGAATACCCATTTTGTGATAGGGGGCCATGGGGGTATCCACAAAAAAATTTTATCTATTTCTTTGCTACCTAAGTGGTGGCATCTAATTCTATGTAATTCATCACGAAATAAATTGTTCACTATCTCTATCCTTGTAATGCATAAATTTATTAATATTTATTGTTATTATTCTGATTTTTCTAATTTACTGTAGCTGGCGTTGCACGTCTCAAGTTATTAATTAAAATCTAATCAATCAAAAATCTGGTAGCTTATTCAAGTTACAATCAAATTTACCAAAAGCAAAAAACCTGACCGGATTTTGAAAACCGATAACCTTGCTATTCGACCTATGAGTGAAATTAAACACGAAAAAAATGTAATAATGAACATCAAGGGTAAGATAAATAACTAACGGGGGTTGGAGAGCACACAGAGAAAAAAGTGTTAAATGAAAATCCCCGTGTGACCGCGCGCTCATTTGAGACCTGTGGTGTGTTATATATAACACCAAAAAGTGTTAAATATTGAACTTTTTTGTATGTTCTCCCGTTACATACCTAAGGTGTTATTTTGAACTCACTTTACGATAAAAAGTGTTATGCGTTCTTCAGTTTGTAATATACTGTATTATTTTCATTCTCGCAGTGGCGGAGGAAATTTGTTTAAGTTTTAATCGTTTTAGTTATTTCATGTCGATTTATGTTATTTATTGTTATTTTTAAAGCATTCTCTATTAGGTGACGCAACACCTACGTGTGCTACTGGTGGAAGGAGCACGGATAACACGAGTACGTCGTATTTTGTTATTTCCTCTATTTAAATTTTGTTCTACTTGATTCTCTGGTGTTGAAATCCATGCATGATCAGGGATAGAAGTATACTCATGCATGATTCGAAATTCCATAGAGTATTCGTGATTCGTGATCATGCATGGATCTTCCGGTATCATGCGCGAATTTTCAGCGATCTTGCATGAAAACCCAGAATCCATGCATGATCACTGATATTCTATGCATGATTCGAATATATTCCATGCATGATCATGCCATGCACAAAATATCCGTGATCATGTATGGATTCAAGCACGAGTTATTATCTCCTTGATTCGAGTTCATTTTTCGAGTTCTAGATATGTGTTTTGCATTAAAAAGCTATTTTCATCCAATATAGAATCTATGTTAACCGTAACCAATATTTATTACCATTTCGTTCCAGATCAATCGCTTACCGGTTTGACTATGGCCTGCCGGAATCGACACAGGAAGTAACAGCAGCGAGTACATGTATAAATTAGATAGGTTTCGCTATATTATTTTTCTTAATCCATTGAATTTATTATGATTTCACAGTTATTTATTATGATTTCGTAGTTCTTTTTTTATTTGAAGCTTTGTGGTAAAATTGCAGTTTCTTTGCGGCGATCGGTCGAGCTAAACTTGGAGCTAGTCGAGAATGAGAAGATTCGAGAATCGGCTAAGAAGGAACGGAATGAACAAATAAGAGTAAGAATATTGATTAGAATTGAATTATCGATTGATTGGCGCAATGTATAGAAAACTCTTCCTATGGAGAGAATAGAAGAAATACATTTTCGGTACCCTCTCCGTTATTTTTAAATAGTGCTTCGATTTTGAAAATTCGTTAATTTTTTTTGCTTAAAAATAGCTTATTTTCGCATCAAGTTACTGAAAATGAGACAGTTATGATGGGCCAATCTTCGCATTGTGAGGCTATGAAAATGCATGATAGAAGACATACTCACAGAGAAAATTCTCGTACGAGATGTTCTATTCTAAGAAATTGACTGCTCAGAACAGAACATAATTCAATTAATTACTTTTCAAGATGATTTTTCGCTAATATTTTTGAAAATGAAAGTAGGAAATTATAAATTTAAGTATATTTTATGTGTCAGTGGCCCTTTGTGCCAGACTTTCGGTTGCAATGAAGATGACAGTGAGAAAAATTACTATTGTGTGGATAGTTAAAGACAGAATGGTTAATCCGCACTCTTATAGGATCTAGTGGAATTTGTTCGAAAGAAGTATCCGCGAGTGGTGGCTTATCGAGAAATGTTGGAAGAGAAGATGAAAGAAAATGAAAAGAAGACTGAAGACAAATCAGACAAAGAAGATTACAAAAACTAAAGTGAGATTCTTTATTGATTATGGAATTGTGATAGGGATTCTTATTGATTACGGTATTTTGGTACGGTATTCGTGTTGATTACGGTATTGTGATACGGAATGCTGAAGTTGGATGACCTACGGTATCCTCCGATTATTTCTTGTAGTGAGATAGTTAGTCACTTCTCGTTGTTGACATTGTGATGGTTAGATGGATGGTTACAGTACTTCTTGATCTACCGTAATTGTTATTCCATATAGGAGCCACAAGGAGCACCAGGGATCAGAAGAATCAAATGATGTGAAGATAGTGATGAAGAAGGTACGATAGTTTGTGTTGTCAGAGTACTGTACACTCACAGAAAATTCCCTTAGGGAAGTTTCAGAACTGCACTTCCCTAAGGGAATATTTCCCTTATCTGCTGAGAATCCCTTACCTGTAAGGCATTTCTAACTAGGGAATTATTCCCTTAAAAAATTCCCTTACATATAAGGGATTTGCTATTTTCTACCTACATGTAGCCATGGCGATTAATTTTGTATAACTCATTAATACTTTGATAAAACTATTAAAAAAAATAATTTTAAAAAAAGTATCTCAGAAAAGTTTGTAGTATTTATCATTACTAAAGGGATGAAGCGCGTTTTTTTTATAATTAAACCATTCGCATTCCATTTCAGACATTTCTATTTGATTTACTTAATTGAAGTATTTTGTCATCAATAACATATTTTCAATATACAAACATGAAAATACAAGGAAAATTTTACATAAACAAAAGGTGGAATTGGAATTCAAGAAAAAATCATTTTGCGATACGATGTGAGTGCAATCGTATATCGCGCCCTACCGTATTCTAATTAAGAATATTTTCGAAAATCCTGCAAGCCTTTTCTCGGTTGTTTTCGTTTTCTGGCTTTGATTTTCTTGTAATAGTTGTTGTACTACTACGTGTGCATCAGCACGTCTGCACTGTAATTGTTATTATCATAATACAATGCTGTTTTCATTCTCTACTGTATAATTGAAGTTATGTTCATCTTTGAGGTCAACCCATGATCATGGATGAATCAACCTGTGTTTTGCAGTGACGATGACCCGGATGGATTGAGGCAGTAAATGTGAGTGAACGCTTGTCATTTCCTTTTATAATAACTTCTGATTTACTTTGCTTCACAAGTCCTTTAGTTATTTTCGTTATATTTTTTGTTTAATATTTATCTACGTGTATTACGTTAACACCCCTAAAAAACTTGGAAATTGGAGTTTCTAGTGTGATATTGTATCGTGTAGACGTAATTCATTAATTTAATTTTTGCATGTTGTAGTGGTCGATGGCCGCCGTGCTCGAATCCACCCGAACTACCGTCTTCAGTGCCACCCAAGGACGCAGAGCCTCCTGTATCTTCCGCAGCGACTACAGTCGTTCCACAGGCTCTCGTTCCCTGGGCTTCGACTGTCGCTATCGCGGTCACGGAGGCGTCGCTGGTGAGTATCTATCTATTGAATAATAGTGAAGTAAATTTCCGAGGAATTTTTCATTTTTTTTTCTTTTTGAATCATCGCTTTAATTAGACAAAGTCTCCCTTTCACTATTATCTCGTAGATTAGATCACGCAAACCACACCCCTAGCAAGACTTACAGACAATAAAAGCGACAGTGTTGCCATAGTTCTTATTGTTGGGCAACTTGCTTCTAATCAGAAAACTTTGAAACTAATCTGTGCACTTTTCGCAGGGACAATGGCTAAATATGGCTCTAAAGGATATCGAATGCACTCTAGCCGCAGAATCTTCAGATGGGCTTTATGATTCAACAGCAGGTATATTTCTTATATCAAGAATCAATCAATAGTTGTTTATTGTTACACTCAGCACCAGTTTTGCGATAGTAATATTTATGCTCCATACTCCGAGGAGGCGGTGGTTGCGTCACGCAAGTGTGGCAAGTCCTCTCCACTGGAGTATGGTAGGCGCAATCTAAGTGGGCTGTGCATCTAATCTAAGTGTATGGGCATATATGAAACCATCTCTAGTAATAGTTTAAATTGGCATGTATTTCATCATCAACAAATATTTTATTTCCAGTCCCACTCGTCCGTGTGTCATTCGGTGTACAGTGTGCACACAGGAGTGTCACGTCAGCAACGATATCTGCTCCGTTCTCTCCACGCTGATCGATTATGTCAGTTTATCGATTTTTTCGTCTAATCTTGTTTATCTTTAACCTCATTGTCAGTGCTGCTGATACTTTTTCGCGCTTCATTCCATTGCTTGTATTCTATGAATGTATTAAATATTAATTGATAATTCAATTACGCGCCAGTGAATCAGGAGAATTTGATTTATTGCCTTAGTCCAATTTTTAACTTTTCATACGAATGACCTACGAACTACGAATGATCCCAACTTTTCAAACGACTGATCCATGATACCATATGTTTTATGTTATTGATTCATTCTTTTCAGACTACAAAGCTTTTTCGTGAGTGGGTCGAGTTCCACAATGTTGACGACCACGGGCAAGGTGACTCGGAATGGCTGGACATCTACCCACTACCCACTTCATAATAAGGTAAATATTTTACCATTTATTTCAATTTTTGTGTATATCTATCTAAATGAAGTGGAACACTCTGTTTTATTATAAATGGTTATGAGGAAACGAATTAGATCAGGCTAACGTCTGTATTTTAAATAGGGTCTTGTTAAATGCTTGCCTAATTCCTTAAATCCCTAATACTTAAGGATTAGGTTACAAGTCTAAAATATATGTTGCATCTTTGATTTTTGTTTTTTGTAATGTAATTTTTAAACAATGGATAGCATACGCTGATTCATAAACGAAGTTTCATTAAACGTTCCAAAAATTTATTGTTTTTAGAATACTGCGGTAATTATTGATTAATCGATTGCTTTCAGACATTATGTCAACACGGACCCGGAACCCGCGGCCCGACCCGGACGAGATGACCTGGACTTTTCTCTTCTAGATCGATCTATGTATCTATACCTCACTTTTTTTTGCAATTTAGTTGGCTTATTACATATCGATTTTCATTTTGTATGTATAGATTGTTATATTATTTTGATTTGCCTATTTTTCTCTCGATTCATAATTAAAATGTATTTGTTATATTTGCATTGTAGATAAATAATGTGTGAAATATAGCGTTATTTTATTTTATGCAATTAAATAAAAAGCTGCAAAAGAATGTGCAATTGTGAGGGGTCGAACCTGAGTGGAGGGGTAGGGGCGGCTGAATGCTGGCCAAATTAGGGAATATTTCCCTTGCAGGTAAGGCAATAAATCCCTTACAGGTAAGGCAAATAATTCCCTTATATGACTGGGAATAATTCCACTGGGGTCCTTAGCCTGGGAATTATTCCCTTAAATATAAGGGATTTTTCTGTGAGTGTAGGATGCGGTAGATATTGATGAAGAAGGTACGGTAGTTTATATTGTTAGAGTACCGTAGGATAAGGTTAATTATTGTTGTAAGGGTATTGTAGGCTAATTTATAGTATTATTATTATTATTATTATTATTATTTCAGAATTGGAAGAAGATTAATAATTGGAAGAAGATTAATAAATTGATTAATAATTGCATGGAGACATTTTATATTATGATATGACAGGTACGATAATAATTAATGATCTTTATCATTTCAGAGTCATTGCAATTCTATTATTGATTAATTGATTGAATGTATGCTTCTTGATTTATGGATACGGGATGAGGTACGATTAATAAACTATTTTGTGATTCGTAGGTTTTCTTATGTATTTTTATATTTTTTGAATGGAAGGATAAATCGAACAATTAATTAAAGGGTTCTTTCTTATTAATTTCTTGCTTATTTTCAGTTACGAAGTGGAACAATTCTTACGCAAGCAATCACACGTTCTTCATCCGGCATTATTTTAAATTGGATTCACTATTCGTTGTTGATTGATATGCTTGTTCTTATTTATTTTCAACTGTTTCATAAACCGTGTTATTTATAAATACAATACATTGTTCTTTGTTTGCAACAGCCAATATCCACATGAAATAATGTAAAGGAAGAGCTATCAAGAGCCGGGGGGGGGGGGGTGGAATGAACCTGACCTGAAAGTGTCATATTTAACACTTTTTTGCTGTTGTTTTTAACACCTCCTAGGTCTTACAGGAATACACACCACAAAGGTGTTAAATTATGCACCCCTCAGGTCTTGTGCTCCATGAATAACAGCTCTTTTGGTATGTGTTTTAACACTTTTTTCTCTGTGTGAGCAGAAGTGTCGTTGACGATGCCCAGTTCTGAGACGTCCAAATCGGCCTGAAAGCAATGATCTACCAATTCATATACTACAACAGTTACATTTCACAGTTTACGTTATTCAGCAATCATGCTCTCAAAATATCTTGTTATTCGAAGGAAATGGCAAACTACGGAGTTCAACGTTCATTCACATTAATACCATTTCAATTCACACTCGCTGAAGGAAACTGAGAACGAAAATGTGGAAACACATCGGGAATAACAAATTAAACTAAAGTTTTCAGCGTAAAATGTAACTTACAGTTGGTCGTCTTCCTTTACCTCTTGCCCTGAAAGAGCCTACCAGTGGGCGAGTGCTACAATGTACACGTGTAATATTGTAAGAGACACAAGCAACAACGAAATCTCAAAGGAGCATGAAAAAATCAAGAAATTTTTAAAAAAATCAGCAGGATTCATTTTCCAGACCGATATTCGCCATTTATGGTGTAGTCACAGCGTTGCAACTTTTTACCGTATACTTTGGTAAAGCTCGCTGTTGGTGTTACGCCGTTTTGTAATTGGTGTGGAGTTCTATTTCCCGGCTTAGTGAACAGGTTCTGTTATGCACGGTGTGACAGAACAAGAGAAAGCGACCGGCGGAAAAATTAGAAATGACCGAATGTCTGGCGTGTCTGCACTCTCGCCTCTCTCGTGCCGTCTGGTGCTCTAGCACTTGATGCACCCTGAATCGCAAGATTCTCTTACAAAAATCAGGAAAAAAATATTTTTAAAAAATTGTGCCTGTTTCAGGGTATTTGTTTTACAAAAGTCAGGGTTTATACGTGATAATTTCAAAGGTCTCACACAGAAATTGCCTTAGCGATCACGAACTACGGTATTTATTTGAAAAGGTCTCACACAGAAATTGCCTTTGCGATCACGAACTACGGTTTTGGCTTCCGGTATACGGTACCCCCTAAAATTTTAAACTTCCGCCTACTCTGCGTCTCTACCATTCCGCCGGTCGATGTGTCACACCGTCTTATGATTGAACTAACGTGATAACAATAAAGCACAGTAATCTTTAGGTAGCGGATGATCTTGTGGCACTATTTCACTACACCGGACAATAACACCAGACCAGTCCAAAAGATGACGAAAAATAAAATAAAGACGAATAAAGGACATTTTATTCTGGACTTCTATAATATACTTTTGGACTGGTCCGGCGTGCTGAAGTTGTACTGATGTTGTTATATCACACCACCTCGGCGATATAATTAAGTTTATCTATGATTTGCCTCGATCTCCCTCTCCCCCAACAGTCCTATATTTCTAGACACACCCTACTTTCAATCCCACTATTCCTATCTTTCGCTTTAACAATAACACCAGTGTCAATGTGGTCGTTCTTTGATCAGAGCGAGAGATCGTGCAAGTGCATGAGAGTACAGACAGAGTAGAGATTGTGGGTTAATGAGAGAGCACAGCACAGAGGCAGAGGTACGTCGCTGATCTACCCAGAGATTGTATACATGACCACTCTGTCTCGGTTTCTTTCCGTCGTTTCCCGCAACATTTTCGGTTTGTCCCTTTCTTAAGTTGATCTTTGATCTTTGCCATAGTGTTTCTGTGTGGCTTCTATATGTTTTTCTTTCGTTATTCTCTGCTTTTCGATTCCACTTCAAACTCTGTACTTATCCTCGTATAACTTCTTCGATCAGTGTAGAGAGTGTACAGAAATGAGAGAGTGAAGACAGAACGAGAGAGTGTGGATTATCGAGAGAGTGAAGGGAAGGGACGCCGAGTCTTCACGTAGATCTACCAATCGATATTGTTATTGTTAATATATTTGTGTTTCCCTCCACTCTCGTTCCCGCCTTTTATTGCACTTTCAACTGTCTCCCTCTACCACTTTCTTTCTCTCTGCCTCTCCCAATAACAGTGATTATAAATCGATTATATTGTCGATAATCGATATTTCTTTCTTTGACAATTTTCATTTTGTACTTTGGTGTTGTCATGGCATTTGCCCATTGTATTCACATTTGCATATGATCATCATACTCCGCGTGATCTTGCCAATGTTCTATTCATTTCCAGTTGTTCTCTAACTCTTCTCCTCGTTCTCCCATCGTCCGACCTTAATATTTGATCTTTGATCGTTACATAATTTCTCATCATCAATTGCATTATTCGGTAGTTATCTTATCTTCTCGACTTTTCAGTTTGTCCTGTTCTTATGTTGATCTTTGATCTTTATCATATGGATGATATTTTGCCTCTATCTGTGTCTGTTTCATCATTCTCTTCTTTTCGATCTCTCTTACATTCATTATCATACCAATCGATCACTAAGGAAGAGAGTAGACCATCAATCGATAATGTTTATGAGAGAGATGGAAGGAAGAGAAGTGATCTACCTGTCGATGCCTAACATAATTTGTGCGTCTATATCTTGATATATTGCCTCTTTCTGTTTATGTTGCATTTCTCTGTCTTCTAACCATCTCAACTTTATTCATATTCTTGTGGTCCGCATTCAATAATAATTCGGAGGTCGTATCCATGCAGTGTTACAAACAATTTTCGATCAATGTCACGTGCGTAGCCGTAAACGTTATATCAACTTTTACGCCTTACACCATGGATGCGGCCTCAGACGATGTGCGCTGTGTGTCTTTCCTATCGTTAATTGTATTTATTACACTTTGACCACGACTTACTTTGGCCTACGATACAGTGTAGCCAGTGTGTAGAGTGGAATAAATTTCTTTACATAATCATTTAAATCATTTCAAATCAATTTCAGAGCCAGCAGTCGTGGCCATGAGATGTTGACGTCTTGGGAAGCTCGTCATCCTCGCCGATTGTGGTCTACTCGATGTGTTCGTCAGAAGTGTGACGCCTCCAAGCTCCTACGTCTGTGTTCTGTCGGCGTACGTCTGTGTTCTGTCGGCGTCCAGCAGATTTGGTCGAGAAAATGTTTTCGATTTTAAAAATTTACCGGTGAATTTCCTCTATTTTTGCTTTAAAATAATATTTGACTGACTAATTACTACTTATACCCGCATCACTTCGAGTAAAACGACATCATAAAGCTACATCTTACTCTTGAGAATTTCAAGAAATTTAATCTTCGACTTTGTAATTTACACATATCTCACATTCTGTTGCAATTCTCGATGCCTCTGAAAAGTTGGCTGGCCTAGGGAATGTGACCACCATGTACATAATCGTCAGGGCTACAATATGTGCTAAGTCACTGCTTGCGCTGTCTCTTCAACGAGGATAGAAGAAGAAAAATGTGAAAATAAGACACGAAAAAAACATATTCAGAACGATATGATATTGCTGCTCATTGTCATATGTGTTTATAGGGGAGCATGACATGTTATTTACCAATAAAAATAAATAAAAGTCCTAGCTATTACGATTGAAAAGTTATGAATTTTTCAATTTTTTATTTAATGTGACATATATGTGAGCCAGGATTGAGCCTCAGGACATTTTCACTATAACTTTCGTCGGTCTGCCCCCGGTATGTGTCTATGATGATAATGTCCTCGCCAATGATCCATGCTCGAGTCTTACCGATCCGGTATCTTAAGCTAGCTAATTGTAAACACTATTTGAAAAGAAAGAATTAGATTTTTGATGTTTAGGTAAGGAAGGGTGTGATATAATGAAGTTGAGTGCAGTACTAAGTTTTTGTTTTGTTTTGTGTAAAATACATTTTTGATCGAAAAAAGTTTATTAATCGGCGATGTTTGTGCATAACATATAATGAAAAGTATTTAGTCTAACAATAAGGAATTATCCCCATCCCCATCGTTCATGAGATTCGCTTCTCCCACCCCATCTTTCGTGGGATCCGCTTCTTCCACCCCATCTGCCACGTCCTCCCCATCTTTCATGTGATCCGCTTCCGAAGCCCCATCCTCTTCTATCTCGTTGTGCTTCAACGATGGATATGAATGCAAAAGCAAGAAGAAGAACCACGAGAAGAAGTTTCGTTGAGATCATAGTAGATATTATGAAAGAAGTGATTGAATTTACTTTCAATCAACACGAAATAATCATACATCAACTTTCTTATATAGTTTCTGTGAAAGGAGAGTGAGAGTCTATTGGACGAACTCTACACGAAACACCTACACAAATACACTTCAAGATAAGCACGTGACATGATGTATTTGACCTTGATTGTGTGATTCTTCGTCCTATTTCATCTACGACGTCAAAGATGCTGGGAGATACATATATTCATAGTAAAAACCCTAAGGGTACATAATATTTATGTAAAAGTCACTGTTGGCTACAGTATTCAACCAATATCGATCGATTGTTACGGTGAGTTCCTACAGTAACTTCCTACATAGAACCTCTGGATTTTCCACATGGGACCCATTGTCATTTGTTATAACATAAATGATGGAAATAAAGAAAGAAAGAAAGAAAGAAAGACCCAACACACTCCAATATTTGTGTGGCCTTGCCCCTTAGATTATTATCTCTCGACGATCACTGTCTCAAAGGGTAGGGCTTCAAAAACCGAGCAACTATCCAGATCGTACTCGAAAACTATTTCAAGGGACCAATAAACTGTCAGTTAGGTTGCAGAAGGTCATCGATGTGAATGGAGAACATTTCTATAATCCATCATAATTTCTTTTCCACTGAGCTACAATGGATACGCTTTCAGTCTGTCGAATCTATTGGAGAGCCGATTTTTTTTTTATTTCGGCAATTGCCGAAAAATGCCGTTGCCGCACACCCCCGATTCAAACCCCAACATATGCAGAAACAAACCAGACGCTTCTACGATTCTTAGTTATGTGTTTGCTTTATACTTTATCAAGACCAAACACAATGATTGTTTTGTCTAACTTCTTTATCGATAATCCTCTTTTTCATTGATTAGGCACGAATGTGTGGTGTTCATATCTATTTCTCATAGCTGCTCTCTACAAACCAGTATCAGAAATCAGATATGTTTAATGTCATAAATGATCAATCACCTGGAGTGTGTAAAGTTGTCGAAGGACTAGGTTTATTCTTATTTTATTTATTTCTAATTAATTAATTAATTAATTAATGTGAATATTCAAAAAGAGGCTCAGAAGATATAAAGTTAGTTTCGAGAGCTTACCGTAGGAATTTCTTAGCACGTCTCTAGATTTATTACGGAAGATTTATGGAATGTGTGGTGAAATCGATATACGAATGAGACAAAATTTCTCGAAAAGAAATTTTAACTATAATTTTAACTTTGTATATATGTACATATTTCACTAACCAAATTTGAGACCATTTCCTGATTAGTAGAAATTTATCTTTATTATGAATATGGATTATCTTAATGAAAATATAGATTTAGAGCAATGTGACATGTATTATTTCTTCGTTGGAACGTATTGCAACATTTAAAATATTATGATGATTCATTCGCATACCTTTTCGTCCCTTTCGTCAATCCGTTAATGCAAGCTCTTCAAATTATTGCGTGTCACTATGAATTCTTTTTTTTACAATTCATGCGATTTACTTGCAAATTATTTTATAAGGCAATGCAACGTGACATGACATGATCAGTGTATATTTGATATTGCTCATGGTATAGGCTCATAGAAAGTAGGATCATTACGAACTTTCATCTCTCCCTTTACAACAACTACTGATGAGCCTGAAAATGAACATTTGAAGAATGGTAATATTCCTTTTCTACCATATTTCATTGTTCTCTGTGAACGATAGTTCTTTGAACAATAACGGCACCGTTCACAATAGCCCCCCCCCCCTTTTTAAAGGAAATATCTGATATTGTCCGTATAAAATGTACTTGTGAAATTGCCTTGCTAATAGTTGCTAAACGCAGGAATATTCTATCGATCAACCCCCTTTCCCTCCCTTCCTTCCTCTCTCTCTCTCTGATCCATGTACTATCTCGCTTGGACTCTCTCTAAATAGTAAATACGAAATTCATTTGGCTATTCTCGTGCCAAATAAACAAGTATATAAGGTCAATAATAAGATAATCAAGATTCTCACCAACAATTGATACACGTCCCGTATGAGAATTATCATGTACAGTAACGCGGAATTGGGCTCCTCTGTTCGGATAACATTGGAATACTATAACAAATTATCAATCAATTCAGACTTTCCAAACATGGATATTTACCATATAGCTCTTTCTTTCCGAGAACTTTTGACCAAAATGGTCCTGCGGCGCATTGGGCAGATCCTTAATAGAGAAATTCAATAAAACAAATGAGAATATTTCAAAACCACGCATTCCACAATGATCACTTATCAAGAAAGCATACCAGTAGCAGGGTCTTCTCTTATTCCAACCCAAGGGGCGAAATATCTTAATACATAATCGTATGGCTCTTCTTTGTCATCGACGAAACCTTGTTGAAGTGGTCTACAATGGATGAACTCATCTCTAATCATTCAGACTAAACACATTGAGAATAGAAGATGCAGAATTAGTATAATAATTGTGGACCAGAATGAATTAGATAAAAAGGTGTTGAATAGACAATTACAGTACCTTTTAGGTGCGAGAGTTACAATTATTCCTCTTACATGATTTCCTTCTGGATGGAGAGTTAACATCTGGACAAAGTCGGGAGATAATGCGAGTAGTTCAAATCTGAAATCTCATCAACACTATTGTTTGAGTGTATGTGGAAATATTTATTAAATGGGAGATAGAATATAATAACTTGGTAGTATCCTCATCGATTACAACGATAAGCTTCTTAGCTACTGCAGCATAAGTAATTGAACGAATTCCAATATTCTCAGGAACAACACACTGAACAATATAAGTTACATAGAGAAAGTAGTTGGAATACAGATTTGCAACGTTGTTTACTGTATGATGCGAAAATAAAAGAGATATAAGATCATAAAAATGAATTTAAAGAGAAAAAGTTAGGAACTAACTCGAATCAAGTCAATAAGATAATGAGGAGCATCAAACTGAAACATCCAATACATAATGAATTATGATTAAATCTATATGTAACTCACCATGGGAAACTTTCCACAATTGGAATCTTTGAAGTGTTTCACATGAGCACTTGTAATATCAAATGCAGGAAAGTCCATTTCTATTCCATTTGCGCTCTTTTTTACAGTAAGAACGCCAGACTTGGTGTGAAAGTCAATCGAATCATTTGGATTTCCTGAACAGATAATATAATAAATATAATATATCGTTGGCACAAATAAAGAAAATGGTCTTTTTGATTTGTTGACATAAAACAACGAAATAGCGGAAGAAATGAAGATAATCTAGATAAATTGTTCTTGAATGGAACTAACCAAGTTCATTGAATAGAACATGAGCTGTAGCTAATGTAGCATGTCCACACAGAGGAACTTCTATTGTTGGAGTGAACCATCGAAGATTGAATGAATTCCCTTAAATATTCAATTATAGATCCATGATAATTACTCTAATTAACATAGTGTACTACAAGGATATAAAAATGTTTGAGGCAAACCATTTACGAATGTTTCTCCTTCCTTGATTGGTTTGGGAAAGGCGGTTTCAGAAAGATTGAATTCAGCAGCAACACTTTGATATTCTTCTGATGTTAGATCCTAATATGGAATGATATCAGATCCATCCAATAAGGAATCAATATTATATTATCGAATATCATACGATAGATGCATAAAACTTATTTAATCCTTACTCAATAAACCACAGTATTCTGGTTCAAGCCATTTTGTTTCCATAGCGAGACAAGCGAAAGACGATTGCATTTGAGAGAGTTTCTATGTTGAGCGGTCGTTTTGGCTTTCACAGTCTATAGAACATTGTGAAACACTTGTATCAGTTATTGTATTTTGTACCCAATCATTCAATTGATAATCATAATGTTTAATAAACCTGAGTTGATAGACAGACAGCAGCTTGATTTCCTTTGAATTGACGAGAAGTAAAAGCATCAACGATGAATACTGGACAGCTCATAACTAATGGATATATAGAATGAATATAAATGAATGGATAACGATGAAAGTTGGATATTTCATGAGATTATGAGAGATTTTATTTAATGTAAACGGAACTCCATCGCATGGACTTGAAAGAGTAGATGTTTAGATGAAATGAATGAGTGGACATTCATCTTTCGTCTCTCTCTCTCTCTCCCCTCTCTCTCTCTCTCTCTCTCTCTCTCTCTCTCTCTCTCTCCCTCTCTCTCTCTCTCTCCCTCTCTCTCTCTCTCTCCCTCTCTCTCAATGAATTGACCTTGACAATAGAGAAAAGAGATTATACTCTTGATATACGACTGATTAGTATTCATCAATAGTAATCAATGAGACTAACCAGATTCAGTTTTGGCACATACTAACAATAAGAACTATGACAGAAAATGGCTTTGTCCAGTAGCAAAATGTGCTTCTGTACACCTAATTGCAAAGAATATTGTTATAGTGGTGGAAACTTGAACGTTATGTACTATAAAATTATGATACTCGAAAGTATTTATTTATTTGTTTATCCATCAGTTAATACGTGAATGATGAAGGAAAAAGCAATATGGGGTGTGATGGATGGAGTTCAGTCGATTTTGTGGCAGCTTAAATTGAACATTGATATTAAGGACCAATAAGGCATTGAGCCATAATGTTGTGAGGAGGTAAATTTAGTATCCCTAAACGGAGAATATGGGGAGGGGAAGAGAGAAACTCTTGGGTAACGGAGTTCCGTGTGGAAAACGTTATAGAAGCACAAGTAGAAAGAGATTTGGTAATACAAAAAGGTAGATATATATACGATAACGATGACTAATACTAATGGAATCAATATAAAAGAAGTGAGAGAAGTCAAATAAGCAATAGTTATGTATCGAGTTATGAAGGAACTGGAAAAAGCATTGCTTTTTTTAAAAAGTTCTTTAAGTCGATGTGTGAAATTTCTGTGTATACTTTCTATTGAGTTGGTAGAACATAATACATTTTATAATATTTTTCGTATTCAAAGTTTCAGTGATGTGTCATCAAATTGCATCAAACAGATGTCAATTATGAAAGATCAGTTAAATGATGATGATATATAAATATCACGTCTTATCGATTGATATCTTATCAATATGTTTCTTGTTGTGCTCTCTCACACTACTTTATATCTCCTCTACCTCTCTCTCTACTTATATCTCCTCTACCTCTCCCTCTCCCTCTCTCTCAGGCACGAGAAATGTTTGTTCACGTACTCTCTCCTCTCTTCTATGCACCAATTCACATTATTGTTTCCTTCCATATTAATCTACTTTTTTGGCAGGAATATTCTTGATATTCGTAATAATTGGTGAATGAATACTTTTGGTTCTCGATTGAATCGATCAACTATTGTAAGAAGAGACAAGGAGAGTATTGTGGAACAAAACTGCTCGGTTTGTACACAAATAGTTACCAAAGATAATTGATATTTCCTACTTTGTGTTTATTCTCAGTGGAGAAGAGATATATGATCACATTTTATCTGTTCTTGTTACGTATGTTTATCTTGTGGGTAGAATGTATATTCATGCTTTTCTTATTTAACATCATTGATTTTTGTTGTTGAGTTATCCATTATTAGCTTGAATCGATTGATGCAGTGGTAATTCTTTATCTTTTATCACTTCCCTCTGTTACGTAGTTCAAATCCTCCAAATAGTTTCCTTGTTTACTTATTCAATAGAATAATTACACCGAGTCAATCTCATAAAGTAAACAAGAATGTTTGATCGTTGATCTTTTTCTGTTCTTTGAGGTTTGTAATTCACTCACGAGGGAATTCCATTTCGGAGCTGTGTGTTGTGTGGCATGTGGAGCCTTCTTTAGGTTGACTTTAAGTCTTTTCTTCAATATATTACATTTTCTCGTTATATTACACCCGGAACCGAACCAAAAATAAGTTAATCATATCGTAATTTCTCTTTATTCACGTTGTTCTTCTTCTCACGTATCTAATAGAGTGATATGAGAAATGTTTCAATGATCGAATCGAATATGATTAATAATCATTGATTGCTACATTAGAAGTTATAAAAATAAAACAAAGATTTTTACAGACGATCCGTATCAGAAGGTCGCAATTTCTCGTGTCGAGGAGAGAAAAACTGCGAAGTCGGAGGAAGTTAATATTTTCAATAATATGGAATACATACATATCTCAATTAAAATTTAGAGCAAATGGTAGTAATAGGATAGATCAATCATGGGGTTTTCTCATTTCATATACACAGATAAAACACTACTCAAGACTGTGTACATACATAAAATAGACACGATATGATAGTATCCATACGATCAGTGTTTCTAGGAATTTAAAAATGAATAGTTGTTTTCACCCCCTCCCAGGCATATATTTCTTCCAATTTTTTAAACTCAAGGTTCTCCTTCTTTAATGCAATCGTGATAGTAATCTATATTGAGATGGACGTGCAACATGTCGATATTGTCGTTTCCAGAAATGTTTATCTGTTGGAATGGATAGAAATGGTTTGGAATAATATTTTAATACATTTCTTTTTCGTGTTCCGTGAGCTCTCAAATTCGCTTTCCACCATATAAGAAAAGTTAGAATGGGAAAGTTGCCTAAAGGAAAATGGAAAACTTCTCACATTTTAACGCTCTTTCATTTTTCCTATGTTTTCTCTATAAGATGAGAGAATACGAGAGATCGTCCCAAAGTGATACCATTTTGATGTTTGGTAGACGTAGCGGCCGAAACACCATAGGGCAGGCACATTGCTAGTTAACTTATTTAATCAAAACATTTATATTTAAAGTGCTATTAATAATATTAATTTAATTTAACCTTCTTATTCTAACCTTCGTTATATGTGGAATAAAAAAGTGGAATAAAATTCCTATTATATTTCAGCAGTTCAACCATCTCGTGGAACAATTTCTAATCGAAAGAAAGATTCGGAATCTCCTTCTAGTACCAGTTCAAGAATGGAGATTGATAGTAATGTAAATGATATCAATGATGTCCTATCACTATTTCATACTAAAGAAGGTATACTTTCATATCAAACAAAGTCTTGGATAAAAGTCAAATCTATTTTTTCCAAATTATGACAATTCTTGAGCAGTTCTTCACTTCTCTTCAAAAGTGATGTGGCTGCTCACTTTTCAATGTAGTATGGAATCGTTTAGTCCCTCAAACGGACTTGAAACATGTTTTATCTCTCTACTACGTGAATGTGAAATTCCCCGAGTGTTTTCCTTCGTAGGAAGGATGCAGATATGGATCAGAGGATGAAGTGACGTAGTAGTGCAAGAATAATGAAAACAATACATCTAGTACCATTTTAATAGATTTTAAAAATATGCATATCACCATATCAAGTCTATGTCATATCTATGCCAAAATTAACGAATGCAATTTTTTCAAAAAGGGAAACTCTATCTATAGCATATAGCATGCACCAGTGCCCTATTTTCTCCAACCCAAGCATATCTGATCAAGTTGAGATGTGTGTAGGATGATTCTAAATGAATGATACTCATGAGGAAGTATATAGAAGTGTATCATTAGCATCAACTTACGTACTTTTTTGTATCCATTCCCTTCTCCTAACTTCTTTCTTTTCTGACAATGAGAGAGTTTAAGTTTTGAAGATCATTCTTTTAAAGAACACAGATGGTTCAAATCAGTTATCCTTACATATGAGCAGATCACAATAGTGATATACTTCTAGGGAGAATTAATATAGATTGTATTATTAATTTAATATGTTTCAGATGTTTGTTCGACCCCTCGATCAGCCAATAGTGTCGAGAACTTTTATATTGGATTAGAGCATGTAAAGTCATTACGTCGTCTCATTTATAGTAATGGATCATTATCGGATATGTTGAAAGGAATATCACCGGTATAATAATACTCACTTTACACATATAGAACATATTTTCAAGCTCGTTATTAGTGGAATATTCTCCACAACAGCAAATCATAGAAAAAAAGTTTTAAAAAAATACATTTTCATTGATTGCATATGACACTCTTACATTTATTCATAAAATTTTCCTATTTATTGAGATTGTATTTTACAATACTAAAATTTGCTCATAGTAAAATTTTTACTACGCCTTCATGAACATGGTGATTATCAATCAAGTGATTTTCTTCCAGAAACCATGTAAAGTGGGAATCTTCACTCGTCTTCGTAGATCGGCTCTTCGTGTGGAAACAGCTTTGGTATCTCAACTACTTAATACATGCAAGATGTATTCTTCATTTAGTATCGATGAAAAGGTATATTTCGTACTAATGTTATGTTCAAAAGTTCAAAAGAAAGTGGAGAAATAATGAATGTTCCAAAGATATTGGTTAAATCTTATGAAGTGAATGAATACACCCTTTGATAATCAAACTAGATTCGATTCAGGAAATAATCTTCAAAAACTTCGCCCTTGCTATAAATGTTATCGAGAATCACTACTTAACTATGAAAAAGGGAGGAATAGATCAGAAAAGGTATCTTCCAATACATTTTAGTAGTCCCGATTCCTACTTTCAAGGTTGACTGTTTGTCAGATATGTAAAAGGTCAGACAGATTAAAATCTCGAGTGTAAAAGAAATGCAGACAGATCCATGGATTAAACCGATTCGAACCATTATCTTTATACTATTTCGAAATATCTTTTTAAAGTAAATGTGATATCTTGTTAGTAGTATTCATACAATCAGTGATACATTTATTCAATTGAATATATCATAACTATTGTAGGATGTATCACATAGATGATACATATACAGATGTACTTGATCCATCTCCCGATTTACCTTCCGAGGCATCGCATATTGGATTGGAAACTATGACCAAGTGAGTTGTCATCTTTTTATCACTGAAAATCATCAAATCTCTGGTGAACAATAGCACAAATCTGGGTGAATATTGAATGGATGAAATCTCATTGCAACTATTTATAATGTATTCTTTTCCATTTTGTGACCTTCATTCTTTATGAGCAAAACACACTTTCAAATCGTAGGATATTCTATACTTTCATATGATTTAATTACAGACTTTTTACTGAACCGATGCTCCATAATATGAAGAATCTGTGTGTTCCCATGCGTGATATGGCAATGAATGATATCGATATGGCTGGTCTTCTGACTTGGTCTCTCTTCGATCCCGGTTTGTATACAGTAAAACAATGTACTACCATTACCTATGGAATTATTCAATTTTAGATAAGGGATTTCTAAAAAGTACGAATTCCAGAACCTATGAGGGAAGAATTATGTAAGAAGACTTAGTTCCCTAATATAATTTTCTTTTTGAATTTTGTATTATTCTCTACTAAAGCACAAATGTATAGAGATGGAGATACAAAGATGAGATAGGGATCAGGGCGTAGGATGAGAAGAGAATACTAACAAGATGAGAGTCGAGATGTCTGACGTTGATTCTCTTTATTAGGGCCGAAATCTATGAGAACGGTTAAGGGTTAAAAAAAAAGTAGTTAAATGGGTTAACATCACCAGTGTAAACCGTTTCGATTGTTCCGTTAGGAATGAACGATATGGCTCTGAGAGATGAAGTTATGCTTGTCAAAGTTAGCGCAGCATTTTATATAGTGAATCTCAGTGACAATACTATGTTTATCCATTAAATGGCATAAATATTTCTGTATAAATAGTTCACAAGATGGCATTAAATTGAAATCACTTACAGATTCCTATTTCAGATCTTCCCGATTTTCCATCCGAATCGAGGTTCAAGATAGATCAAGCACGTGTTAGAGTACATACAGATTGGTAACCAATGAATAAAAAACACTCACATAAAGATCGTCTAAGTTCAGGTTAACTTTGTATGAACAAAGAGGAATAATGGATGGACAATTGAGAATTGCACGATGTTTAGCTCTGATGCCTACGGTCAATGTAAGTTTCATATACAGTATTTAAACTTTTTCCGTTTTCTAATATTATTCAATCTTCTGGTGAAGATAATGGAATCCCCATACACTCTTTGAAAAACATGAATAATATAAATCTAATACGAAAGAAGTATTTCGTATTCGATTGAGGCACTGTGTTTAAGAATATCCGTTTATATGAAACATTTGAGGGGATCGTCGAACGATCCAAAGAGAACTTCCATCTATTCCGTGTCTTCGGTTTATTTGACTATGATGAAATACTTGGAGATATTTATGGATTCCCCAAGAGTGGAGCATTCCCAACTACTACTATGTATCGAACTGGCACTCAACTTTCTCCTCTTAATAATGGAACCATCCCTGCTTGGAGTTTTACTCATCTCTAATTAATATTCCACTCATATTTTGTACAAAAACTCTTTTATACTGCGTTCGTGTTACTGACTCAAAGTGAACGGGCTATATTGTTGGTATAGGATTAACAATAGTTCGTGGACTTATTTGGTCACAATGTACATGTACATGTACATGATCGGTCCATTTCATTATTATGATTGTTTCATTTGTATTTATCATTCATTTATTGTTAACAATTCGTCTTCAACTATCTCTTCTCATTCAAATAAACGGATTATTATATTTTTCCTCTATCGAATATTCTCTACATAATCCATTTTGATCTACACTGAAGTAAATGTTATTAAAGCTAAAGCATTAAGACAATAATGGTTATATATGTTATATATCTATCTTCTCATTGGATAATGTTCCTTATTATGTGGATGAAAGAAGGATCTTTATAAAGTTCTCTCAACTGAGCTTTTTTTTGTAGTATTGACATGAGGGAAGGGTTAATTCATAAAGGAAGTGTATGAGAGTTTCTCAGAAAGTTATCCATTACAAATCTAGATCAGGATCTTTGGTACACGAAAAGACATTTGATAAAAAACTCTTGGCTGTATAACGTCATGCAGTTTTTGTGAAGTAACAACTATCACTGCAGACTATTTCGTAAACAATGTTTGTGTCTTTAACTAACCTAACTAAGTATTATTTAGGTGTGATTGATAAAGATAATGTACCATGTTGTATGATATTTTATCTATTTCGAGGACATCATGTGTAATTAGATTAAATCTTCCCTTTTTGTACAATTCGTCATTTAGTGCAGGATTGTGAATGGAATGAGAGAGGGTGAATGAACCTAAGGAATAAAAGGGGAGTAAGCTTTATCCTCGGAGATGATCTCAATTGATTAAAGAGACGTTGTATTCCTTTTAATATGGCGTCATTTGTAATGTAAAATAGATTGAAATGGCGTAGGATGGGAGTGGAATTAACTGGAAATGTTTAATGAAAGATATTCGTGGAACAACTTTTGCCACTTGATTGGAAACTTTTTATAATTAAAATTGATCAATAGATATGCAACCATAATTACATTGATTTTGCGCAGAATAAAAGCTGTTCATATTGTATTGCATTGTATCGAAAAGATTAGTTCCGAAAGTATCCCAGTGAGTTATCCGTTTCACGTGAAGTTCATTAGAAAAGAGCAAGAAAAACTATTGATATACTCTGCCGGTCCAGTTTGCACTGCTTCTCAATCATTATCATCATTTTCAACTTCTAGATATGACAGTCTTTTCCAAAAGAACTTAGTGATCATTGATAGATTTCAAAAGTGCTCAATGAATATAATAAATCGTTCATGTTTAAACGTAGAATTCATAAGGTGAGAATTCATCTGTTGAACTAATGGAAAAGTTCATGTTTGATTGGTCATTAATCCGTTAATTGTACTTCAAGTTTTAACATATTCCAAAAACGCAACACTTTTGCACAAGTCACGAAGATTTTAAGAAAGATTAATTTAATTTGAGGAAGCCGGTAATGTTTATAGCGTACAACCCTTAAAAGTGAAAAAAGTTTTGAAATGATTCTATTGATGAATGGAGAGATAGTTGATTAGAGAATACGTGATAGATTTGACTATATAGATTACGGTAAACCTCATACATTATGGGATGACTCCGCCCTTTTTGAGAAAGTGAGATGTAACACTCACCTATTCATTCAATCAATTTGTCTCTCTTCATTGAACTTTCCAAGTGTGGATCATCTGCTATCGAAAGGAATGACTTCAGATAATGTCTCCTTTGGTAAGAATAAGGAAGTCCTCATCTAATAAATAATATGTCATGATGTTTTTTATCATTAGATAGCATGACAAATGTTTCGTTTTCATCATCCATCCTCATATTTGAAAAACGGAATTCTAAACACAATTTTAATGGTTATTGCGGACAGTTAGTTTCAATGACCAAAACATAATTTGAAATTTCTACTTTAGATTCATCCACAAAATAATAAAAAAAGACAATTTAGAAAATTAAATGATATCATTATATGTAAAGGATGATGAATTATTTATTCTGAAAAAAAGTAAAACTAAATTTCAGTATCGAAAGGACTTTGTTGTCTCTGTCGTGGACATGGAATTGAAGCTGATCAAAGAACTCATTCATGTCCATATAATAATTGTCAATGTTATAAGGTAAGACATTATCATTATTATTTTTATATATGTGATGGGGGTTGGGTTGATGCTACAAACACTCATGTTTCAACATTTGACGAACAAAGTTTATCTCTCGTGTTATCTCGTAGATCAGTTCCTAATCAGGACAGTAAAGAAATGTATGGATTGGAAGTGAAAGCAAACTTCCTCTTTTAACCATTTCATCATCATGAATTAGTACCTTACTCCCCTCACTTTAAATGCAAAATCTCCTTCTCATCTTACCTCTGCAAGAACGGGAATATTTTCATGAGAGAAAAACAGATAAACTTTTAATAGTCACTCTCACCCTAGTCTTATCTTTTTTCATTCATCTTTAATCCTTTATCATGATATCTCTTATTTTCTTTCTATCTCTTCACTTTTCTCGTTTCTATATATCTTCCCTTATCCCTTTTCTTTAGAAAGATAGAGCTTGATGACAAGAGTGAATAGTAGAATTCAAATGAATAAGATCAATTGGATCATTCAATAAAACAATCGCCCACTATTAGTACCGTATAAAGTTTCAACATCCTTTGTGAGTTATTCATGCGTCGGGAACATTGTTGAGAAATTACTGAATAACACATATTATTTTGAGTGTAATGTGATCCGAACTCGTCGAGCCATAATCGCCCAACAATTAAGATTAAGGAGACTGCATAATAAGGTACATCAATTTTTTTTATATTGTAAAATCGTCAAAAACGGTCGAAAGCGTAAGCACGAAAATGATAAATGTGCGAAAGTCTCACAATATTTGCCTTCCTTTTGAAAGAGTAGAGCAACTAGATCTAGAGCATCGATGATTTGTTTCGGCATTGAAAATCATTCGATTTATTCAGAAGGAACGTGAAGAAAATGAAGAGAAGAATGGTCGTTCTCGTAGTTATCTCTGTTTGAGATGTAGATACCATGGAGAACTCGTTCCAAAAAAGGTTAATTATCTTCACCAATTCATTGAATCTTTAGTCATATGAATTCAGCAATTGTACATAATGTGATTACTGTCTGGTCTCAGATTTCTTTGTCAGATAAACTAAATATATTTTTCAGGATCACAAGCAACAATGCCCATACGCAAGTTGTCAATGCTCCAAATGCCAACTTTGTCGCAATCGGAGCTCACTCGATGCAAGAATTCGATTGAGAAAGGCCGATGAGCAAAGTATGGGCTTTTTACTTATCGGACAAAACACATTGCTAATTTAATTTATTAACATTTTCCTGTCTCACTATTAAATTGCATGCATTTTAAAAATATTATTAACTTAATTCATTCATATTTGTTTGTTTGATTTTTTTTTAAATGCGTGGTGGCTTAATAATAGTGCGATTGATAAATGCGCGATTATAAATTTATAAAATTGTATGTTTTCAGATTCAGGACTTGAAATCGCTGTGAACATTGCTGGTTCTTCACAATCTCCTCCGATTCTTCAACAAATCATCAAATCTTCCCCTACTCCTCCATTATCCATACAATCAGATTCTATTGAAAACATTCCTTTTATCGATTTGGATATACTCAAATTCCTTCCTGAAGGGTATCTCAACTCACTATTAACCACATTCGAACCTTCTAAGTCCATTCAAATTGCAAATCCATCACCAGCACAATGTACATCACAACAATCAATTCAAACTGAGTCATCTCTCACCATCACGGAACCAACCATCTCATCCATTCCAATACCATTGATTAACCCATTCTCAGTTCCCGTAGTCAATTCCAGTCCAGTTATTAACCCTCAACAAGTATCACCAATTTTTTATCTACTACCAGACGGTACAACAACACTCAATCAAACAATTTCTTTTGGTTTACCTCAAACTTATAATATGCCAACTATGTTGCCCACAAATAATCTTCCAATGCCTCAAATCCCACAGAATTTCATGTTTATTCTATAGTAATTTCTCAATATTTATCATCGTTGATAACTTTCACTTTTTTTCCTTCGTGTGGATAATTTCTTTTTTTTTCAATCAACGAAATTAGAAGAGTGCCTTATATGAGAAAACTTGATAATCGGGTGTGGTATGGTATCATATTTCTATCCACAAATATCGATCTTTCATTTGTTACATGGTCATTAATATTATTAATAATATTTTTTATATTCATTTCTGTACTCAATCGCAATTAAATAAATATTTGTTAAAACACGTTTCTAGAATTTAGTTTATTTCGTGAAACCGATCAAGTAGACACAATTTCAACATGAAACTACAGATAGATAAAGAGTTTTCAACACAATTTGAGCGTACTATATTCATTTCTGAGCAATGGAAGTTTTGAATTTTACGATTTATTGATTTCCATATTGTAAATCGCTCTCCAGTAACTGCTTACAATGATCTCGCCGTTTAAATTTGTATCTGGAATAGTTAACGAGGAATAGGGATAATATTTAAATGATTGAGAAGAGAAAGATGATATTGATAGAGATGGAGAAATCTTTCTCTTTCCTTTGAATAAATGAGGCTTATCTACCTACACTTGACATGTAGAAGAAATTGTGTGATTTTACGAAACATTGTATGTTGACTGGGGGTCAACATAGGTTCGATGGGTCAGAAATAGTAACATATCATGTTATGGGCATCGGTACATGGTCTTATTCTGTGTCGAATTGGTGGAGTATTATATTAAAGACCGAATCCAACACTAGTCGAGGATTTATTATCGTTCTTCAACCGACGAAAAAAATTTAAAAAATCGTCACCTGTAAGTGCTAATTTTATCATGCAAACATGATGAAAATAAAATAGTGAATAAACGTAAAAAAAGAGACTATAAGCAAAACAAACGCGGTCCGATGTTTCGAAGACTGACATCACTGTTATGTTAGAGTTATCGTTGTGAGACGTGCAACAAAAGATGTGGTATTCTGTTCTCTTATTGATTAGAAAGGAAGGAATCGTTGCCCCTTGTAGATCAATGTTTAGTAGTCAGTACATGTAACTTTCTGACGAAAAAGAACATCAGACGAATGGTACGCATGGAACAAGTTATCACATCTGCTTTCGTACCGTTTTCTACCGATGGAGACCAGGAGTAAATAGGTTATTTGAGTGAAGTAAAAAGCTCAATGTTACATCAAGATTCGGAAAATGAAGTTGGAAGAGTGGAACCGTGCTACTACGGTGTGGAAGCCGTACAACCGGAAACGCCAATGTGGAAATTCTCGCGTGAGTTGGAGAGATGATGGATGACCTGACCCCCTATTGACAGATACTGATGGAATGCAACCTATGATGAATATAGACCCATCCTCATCTGACATTGAGCATTTACCTGATTTGATAATTGATTATCGGTAATTAGTTACAAGCGTTGCATCCATTTAGCTATCGATCAAAATGCCACTCTTATATTTGGTGATATGACACGTGTGTGAAATGAGAATGAAAACGACCGAATGTGAGAAGGCGAGTTTGAAGAATGATATGAGAAATGTTTAATTGAAAATGAAAGATGTGAGAAATGACATTCAACATGAAATCGTGGAAGGCGACATTTGGGAAAACACCCAATCCTGAACTTCATAACAAGGAAATACCTCAACAGGAAACAAGTTTTGATTTTTTTGTTTAAGATCTCCGGTATTTTTTTGCTGGGCACACCGTTGAGAGGCCAAATCTCGCGGGGCACACCGCGAGGAACACCACGGTGTGGAAGGGACGGTGTGCCTCACGCCCCACGAGACACGCCGTCTTTCACCTCGCGGGGTACCAAGTCTAAAAGTTCTACCCCGCGGCGTACCCCACGGCGTACACCACGGGATTGAACGGTGTACCCCGCGAGCAAAAATACCGGAGATTATTATTGTTGATGATAAATGTCTACCGGTAAAACGAGATAAAGTGGGAAATCGACGTTAAAATGTGGTATTATACGGTAAAAATAGGTAAACTGTTCTAGCGCATTTTCCCGGTTTGAATATACTCCAAACACGATGGCCACATCAGCAGTTGTTTGGATAGTTTATAGAAGAGCTCATGAACCCATCAGGATGGTATGTGTAGGAAGCCACTCGAAGTTCCGAGTTAACTAGCCGAATTTCAATATCGATTTTCTCGAAGCTCAGCTCGAGTGGGCAACTTTTGAAAACGGATTTGTAATCAGCATAGAAAACTGATCCTAGTCGTGCTATTGCCATCTCAAATGGCAAGAACATGTTGCAAGCGAGTCAAGGCCAGTCTTGACGAAATATGAAAGGAAATAATGAGTTCTAAATAATATATTTTTTCAATTTAAAAAATTAAAATCATTCCGTAATTATTATATGTTACCCTTGGGTGAACAAATCATACGGTATTCGGAATTGATGGTCTTAAAGTGCATTTTTTTCGCAGAAAGATCTTTCGATATGACGATGCTAATACAAGAATTACAACTGTGTGATTCTTAATTGAAGTTTTTTACAAGATAAGATATATCTTTTGGCTCAATTGAAATTCTAATTTTTGTTCTAAAATTTTTAAATTTCATAAAAAATGCTATTTATTTTTGAATATTTCGATCATTTTTATGCAAAAGTTTTTTTCCGAATTTTTCGAATCTTTTTCGAAAAATTTTTAATCGAAAAAGTTTTTCGAGAAAGTGTCGAAAAATCGACAAAATCGAAAAATCGAAAAACGGAAAATGCACACCCCTGCGCACAACTGCCTGAAGGAGCGAATAGTACGGTTAATAGAGGTTAATAGAATAGTTCGGTTAATCGGTTAATATTGACCGTATAAAATACACTTGTTTATTTGGTACGAGAGTAGCCAACCATTGCCACAATGAATTTCTATGTTTAGAGAGAGAGCACCGGTGAGAGAGTAGGTAGATGAGAGAGAGCGAGGAAGGAAAGGAGGAAAGAGTGGGAAGTTAATCGATAGTTCTTCCACTGTTTAGCAGCAGTAGCAATGCATTTATGCAAGTACATTTTATACGGACAATAGAGCGAATTCTTCGCACTCTCTCCCTCTTCACAGTTCCATAATCAGGAGTTTCTGAAATTTTGCAAAATCCTGAAATTTTGCTTCATTCAGTCGAATAAAACAGCGTCTTCTGAAAATAATCGCATTTTTGCTCATTTAACCACGAAAATCAGGGAATAATAGCTTATTAAAAAGTGGAAAACCGAAATATGCTACTTTCCAGACTTTGAAAAGCACCCGGAAGACCGAAAACAGAAACGTGAAATTTGAATTATCTGGGGCGAAAAAGGTGAGGGCGTGACGGCTATCAACGCCGAGTTGATATGGCTAACCTTTTCAACTCGGTTTTCTTCTGCAATGTCTCCGACACGGGTAGTATAGTGGATTGGGGCTGAAATCCGTGTTCATATAGTTATCCATATCCTTTTTTTTCCAAAATGATCAGGATATGAGCCGATCCAAGGGTCAATCGCACACTTCATATCCCTT
The DNA here is from genome assembly GCA_943737045.1 of Parapristionchus giblindavisi. NCBI lineage: Eukaryota > Metazoa > Nematoda > Chromadorea > Rhabditida > Diplogasteridae > Parapristionchus > Parapristionchus giblindavisi. Next base: position 94,788 of record CALSFV010000403.1, read on the forward strand.
TTTTTTAATTTCTTCTCATCGTGGTGATTTTTAAAGAAGGGGACCCATGAGTTGACATGACTGACTCCCGCCACGATAAGCATGTTGGCTATTGTTTATATTATATGGTAATTGGCGTAATGGACAATGAGAAAATGAGAGAGCTAAGTATGCAAATCGGATGGGCACTCTCTACATGCCATGAAAGTTACACTTTCAATGCGTATAGTGTGCTTTAAACATATCGGGAATCAATATCAGATATGTCTTTCGATTCGTATGATGAATCTCTATCATTCTATCCGAACAGTCTTATTACGAAAAAACTCGTGGGTCTCCATCTTTAAGAGTGTGATCAATTTGATAATGACAAGGGAAGATATGTTTACATGGTGAATAATGAACCAGTATGCAACAAAAATCGCCTAAGGCGTTATTCTTTTGTTTTATTTTGAGTAGCATCCTGGTGTCAAGCAAAATATTATTTGTCGATGTTCATGTGAACGAGATGGCCATCTCCAATTCACTCAATGTAGTGACTGTAGTGTTATCATTTAGATGTTCACACTAAACAAGAATAGTTTGGGAAATCGAGTGAGGTTATCTTTTTTTCTTGAAATGGATGTAACGTTTTTTTGAGAGATTCCAATGCTGCTCTAGATAATTAAGGACGAGATGATATTGACCGTATAAAATACACTTGTTAATTTGGTACGAGAGTAGCCAGCCTGAGCCGCAATGAATTTCTATGTTTAGAGAGGGAGTCAAAGCGAGATAGTACGTAGATCGGAGAGAGCGCGAGAAGGGAAGGGAGGGAAAGGGGGGTTTGATCGATAGAATATTTCCGCGTTTAACAGCAGTAGCAAGGCAATTATGCAAGTACATTTTATACGGACAACAATTGACAGAGGTTGTTCTTACCTGCCGTTTCTTCCATCGTCTCGTCCCCATTTTCGGAACAGTTACACATAGTAACTTCTCAGATTCGACAGGGCCTCACCAAACTGTACATGTACTTTCCATTATAGTTGAAGTGAATAAAAGAGCGACGCATGAACATGTAGCTGGTTACATAAGCAATCGACAGTTTGAGGCTCGGCTTCATTAATGCTTTGGACCCAAATGTTCTTTAATTTAATTGTTTTAGCTGGCGAACTTAATTGCAATCATAGTACAACAAAAGAAAAAAAATAACTCACAATCAATAAGTGTTCTTTTCATACACCCTCATAGGACTATATATATAATAATATAATTTAGTCACCATAGGTAGGTAAACGTGTAATGAACAATAAATAAATAAATATATAGTTGTAGTTGTAGAAGTGAAAGATATATACATCTGTATATAGGAAGATAGGATGAAAGTGTTGATTGTGCATCTATGAGTAGTCCGCTCGTTATTAGAGCCAATCCTTTAAATCCGCCTTTATCAAGCATATATTTACTGTACCTGGATATTTTTTGTGATACATATTACATAAAGTTACCATCGCCCGACATCGTTTTTTTCATCCATAGATTAGTTGTTGATCAATGTCATTTTATGACCATTGATTTTGAAAAAAAGTTCAAAAATGTTTAAAAGAAAATATCCATTATCAAAGAAAATAGATGTTTTTTCTGCTGAAGCAATTGAATGACGTTATTATCAATATTAAATTTAAATATTGCAAATATTTAATGGCTATGGAGAGAATTTTCTTTCAAATATACAAATACTCTTATGAAGAATATTTATCATAAGATTTGGTCCGTTTGCGAAAAAAATGTGATTTGGTCTTCGTCTTCTAATTCAAATTGTATATCATTATTGATCTCCTATATGTGCTTCCTTTGTAGACATAGTGCAACAAAAAATTGCGTCATCTGTGATTTTATTCTGTTAACTTACGTTAAAAGGCGGACTAAAATGATCATATCATATCGGAGGGATAAACTATGTTTCACTGAATATTGCTCCACTACATAAAAAAATTGTACCGGTTGGGATAATGACTCAACAACTCATGTATGTGTACAATTGATTAGAATGAATAAGAGGAATTGATTGAGTGAGTAATGGATTGGATAATATGGAAGTGGATGGAAGAATATTTATATAAGATGATGATAAACACGCTTCGAGATATCCAGGAGGTAATATAGAGGCATCTATGATTGGAAGACTTTCCATGAAAGGAAGAGTTGGAACTGAACTCATTGATAACATCGGACTAGTTGAAATGAAATTTGGTATCATGGGCATAGTGATCGGTACGAGAGGAGGAATAGGGGTTACGGTAGGAGATAATTGATTGGATACGGTAGATGGTGTCACAGATACAGTAGGAATGGTGGATACTGTAGAGGTTGGCGATTGAATGGTTCCTTTGGCGATGGCGGCCAATTCTGAAATATGATTATTGATTGAATGGTTTGTCAGGGATAATACCTAATCGACTCTTACGCTTTCGTTCTAGACGTTCCTCATGAGATAAGGATGATTCAGGCAAATCTGAATTGATATCATTCAACTATTGATTTGAATAAAAGGAAGAACTCACCACATTCTTGTTGCTCGTTCAAATTATATTGAACTTTCTTGGAGAATAATATACATGAATGACATATACAATGACGAAATGGGCATTCAGAATTGTGAGACTACAATCAAAAGTTTACATCACATTCATTTTACCTGGTAAATATCCTAACAACAACTATAGCAAGTTGTAATATGTATCTATTATATTATATATATTTTATTAGTTATTCAAACTTTACTGTCAAAACTTACTTTCTTAGAAATAGCGATACCGTGATTGCGACATCGTTGACAAAGATATGGACGATTCTGAAGCTCCAATGGTATTTCTTTTGATTGAGATATCGGTGCAGAATAAGGCTGATTGACTGATTTAACACAGACCTAAAAGTATACTGATATGCTGCCAAAATGCAATACAGTGTACTTGCTGTTGGAAACAAAGAATAATTTAATTGTAATCATGCCATACACAATAAAAGTAACCTTTCGTTGAATTCGTCGAAGTCTCGAATGTTCTGCAATTAATGCACGTCTACGACGAATGATTACACACTAAATGTGATCTATTAAGAGACCGGCTCGGTAAGACTCGAGCATTTTGACCCCCTGCCGGACATTCGCGAGGAATTTCGATCTGGCCGTCAATACTTTCATCGTAGACACATACCAGGGGGAGACCGATGAAAGTTATAGTGAAAATGCCCTTGGGCTCAAACCCGGCTCAAATATGTCACATTAATTAAAAAATTGAAAAATTCATATCTTTTCAATCGCGATTGATAGGACTTTTATTTCTTTTTATTAGTGAATAACATATCAAGCACTCTTACAAACACTGCTGAACATTAATATCATATCATTCTGAATATGTTTTTTCGTGTGTGATTTTCAGATTTTTCTTCTTGTATCCTCGTTGAAGAGATACTGCAAGAAATGCCATAGTGTATATTGTAGCCCTGACGATTATGCACATGGTGGTCACATTCCCTTAACCAGCCAGTTTGTCATAAGCCTCGAGAATTGCAACTGAATGTGAGATATGTGTAAATTGCAAAAATCGAAAATTAAATTTCTTGAAATTCGCAAGGGTAAGAGGTAGCTGTATTATGTCATTTTACTCGTAGTGATGCGCGTACATAGGAATAATATACAAATAGACTCGGACTACATTTTTAAAAAATTGGGAAAAATAATTATTTTATTTTTATTTTTTCAACTCCCACATTCAGTCGACCGTCAAGGCAAGTTAATTCATAGGGCGAATGGTGGCTGATGCATGTGCGTTTGCATAAACAACTGCAGCATGAAGAATCGTCGTTTCGTAGATCTAGAATTTATTTTTTTATTTATCAAACTTGAATATTTATATGTTTCTTTCATATAAATCGGTTGGAAGGTGGCGTATGGCAACCAAAGCTGTACCATTGTTTTCAGTGGGAGTGAACTGTACTTGAATACCATAATCGCCAGGAATCGCGAACTGTTTTTTTTTCAGTCGACCCATTATTTTCAACCATGACCCCGGGTTCATGGTTGAGAATGGCTGAGGTCGAAAAATTCATGATGATCCCAGGCCAAATACTATATGGCATTATATCAACAGTGGGCAAACTTTTATTTTTATGGATACCATAACTCGAATTACCGTAAACTAGCTACCGTATCCAATAATAATGTGGTGAAATTCTCGTAAAATTCAGGTGCATGAATTACTAGTACGGTAATTCGAGTTATGGTACCCTTAAAAATAAAAGTTGGCCCACTGTTGATATAATGCCATATAGTATTTGGTCTGGGATCATCATGAATTTTTCGACCTCAGCCATTCTCAACCATGAACCCGGGGTCATGGTTGAAAATCATGGGTCGACTGAAAAAAAAAACAGTTCGCGATTCCTGGCGATTACGGTAGTTCAATACCGCATACTCCTACTGATAAAAATGGTAGAACTTTGGATGTAGTACGCCACTTTCCAACCGATTTATATGAAAGAAACATATGAATATTCAAGTTTGGTAATTAAAAAAATAAATTCTAGATCTGCGAAACGACGATTCTTCATATTGGAGTCGTTTATGCAAACGCACATGCATCAGCCACCATTCGCCCTATGAATCAACTTGCCTTGACGGTCGACTGAATGTGGGAGTTGAAAAAATAAAAATAAAATGATTATTTTTCTCAATTTTTTTAAAATGTAGTCCGAGTCTATGTGTATATTTTTCCTATGTATGCGCATCACTACGAGTAAAATGATATAATAAAGCTACCTCTTACTCTTGCGAATTTCAAGAAATTTAATTTTCGATTTTTGCGATTTACACATATCTCACATTCAGTTGCAATTCTCGAGGCTTATGACAAACTGGCTGGCCAAGGGAATGTGACCACCATGTGCATAATCGTCAGGGCTACAATATACACTATGGCATTTCTTGCAGTATCTCTTCAACGAGGATACAAGAAGAAAAATCTGAAAATCAGACACAAAAAAACATATTCAGAACGATATGATATTATTGTTCAGGAGTGTTTAAAAGAGTGCATGACATGTTATTCACCAATAAAAAGAAATAAAAGTCCTAGCTATCACGATTGAAAAGTTATGAATTTTTCAATTTTTTATTTTATGAAGCATATGTGAGCCGGGTTTGAGCCCAAGGGCATTTTCACTATAACTTTCATCGGTCTCCCCCCGGTATGTGTCTATGATGAAAGTATCGAGGGCCAGATCGAAATTCCTCGCGAATGTCCGGACCATGCTCGAGTCTTACCGAGCCGGTCTCTTAAAGATGATCCGATGTTTAGTAAGCTCGACTAGTTTCTTTTATAATGTTGTTAAAGGGTGTCTAAACAAATTTTTAAAGTTTTTCGATTGGTGGGTGATGATGCCATGATTCAAAATAACTACGGTTCTATCTTAGTATTTACACCAAGTTCAATATCATTTAGTTTTTATCAGTGCCTTATAATGAGTAGGATACATACCTTGTGACACATACACTCTGAATATGGACATTGATGGGATATTGCACTCTCTTTCTTTCCATGAACACCACATGTACGACAATATCTACGATAGACATCTAAATGAAGATAAGTCAATCACACTCTTCCATCAATTCGTTCACAGAACCATGTCATAGTCACATTATTGATGCATTAATAGAATAACAATAAGAGAATAATAAATTACCTTGTTCCGTAGAGGCCATTGCTCCACGTAGACACTTGCTTTGATAGACAACGAGAAAATAGGATGAATAGGTTGATGTTGTCTATAAAATAGAAGGAGAAATAAGGATGAGAGGCGAAAAGATAGATAGATATACTGAGAACGAGTTTGTATCTCACACGTTGATTTCGTGAGAGTGAAGAAGAGGAGAAATATCATCCCGTTAGTTCATCTTATTATCAGTTGCACACAGAAAAATAAATAAATAATGAATAATTGACCAAGATTTTTGATTGATATCGTCATCAAAATGGGAAAAGGTCGAGAGAAAAAAGTGTAAATTGGGCTAGAAAGTATGAAATCATCTCAACAGTTCAAATACAATTCTCATCGCTTTGCTTTCTCTTATCTCTTATCATTCTTTTAGGACGCCGATAGATGGATCGAATAGAATGGATAAAGAGAAAAGAAAGTGAGCGAGAACTGAGATAGACTAAGTATGACGTTATCCGTCAAGCACATATCACCCATGCCACCTTATGATTCGTCTATTCTACAACACAGTCCCACTCTTTTCTCCACAGTTTTGATTGACCTTGTGTAGTATATCCATGAGCAAGGATGGTAGATAAATCATCTCTCCACGATCTCACGTCAAAGTATATCTGAAAGTATGAAAGTATGAGAACATACACATTTCATCTGTTGAACACTTTTTCATAGCTTTGAGCCGTGAAAATTGCATCGGAAGGAGCCTCAACGAATTACTTTGAGGTGAGATCACGGCGTATACCATCCTTGCTACTCTGGCTCAGGGATACCCTACTCAAGGTCCATCAAAAACTGTAGAGAAAAGAGGGGAGGCAACAAAAAAAGTGTGCAGTAATTCAGTACATTTGGTCAATCCTTATGTGACATGCGTGATATGCCAATCATTTTCAAGGGAATTTAGCTGGATTTTTATTGATATTTTGATATCAATTGAAACACACATGTATTTTTGTGTAAATCGTATGCTTATCAGATATATTATATTGGTTATACATAGCAGCTAAAGAGGTAGATAAATCAAGTTCTTGATTGACGAAATCATTCTGATTGTTAATAGACAAGTGGTGGATTGAATAAAATGGATAAAGTTTTCTCATCTTACTTAGAGTTTTATGCTTATCCGTGCATTAGCACTCAAGCTTATCTTCTCTTTACTCATTTAATCCTTCTTAAGAATCTAAAAATATCGCATTAATGATAATAATAATCTTATTAGCAGGTAGAGTAAAATCTTTCTCCCAATTTATTTTTTCGTCTCCGATTGTGAGTACCTCTTTCCAAGAAAACATTTCGTCATGATTATTCGTTTGGGAGGCATGGAAGCGCCCAATGTTATCGTAGATTTTTTATCATCAAATTTGGAGACTTATATATCGAGAGGTTTTCTTCTATAATCATCACTCCATTTCGATTGTATTAAATCCCACAAGGAACACGATATTATGCAAAAAAGAATACGCTTTTTTAGGTAACGAGAAAGAAACTCGCACTTCGTTGTAACGTGTCTGCTATCCAAAGGAAGCCGATATGAACACAAAAAAGAGTATTACGTTGTTAATTTATCCACCGAGTGTAATCTCCATCGATAGTAATCTACATTCTTGATTTTGACGACAACGAAACCAGCTACGACAAGGGGATCAAACCACTGAAAGTCAAAAGTGAGCGCCGTCCTCTGCATTACCAAATCCGATGATATGAGGGTTGGTGAATAAATTAACCAATCCATCTGGATGGTTTATCAATGACATTTTAAGTTTTATGCCATCAGACGCCCCCCTACTTATTGTTAGAGAAGTATTCCAATATGCCGACAATTTCATACATTTCAATATTTTCTTAATTGCACCTAGGTAGATATATAAGAATATCGGATGTAATGATTCATACTTATGATATGTTTAATGAGAATCAGAAGAAACAGATTGAGAACAATATCAGATTCAGCAAGATCAAGATATAATTCATAGGTCGTGAGAATGATTCATAATGTCAGAGAGATTCAATTAGAGAAGAACAGATATGTATTCTCTAAATTCTTGATGAGGTTTAGTGAAGAGCTTCAATTAATTATTTATATTTAGTTAATGAAGAAGATGTTGGATCCTATCAAATAAATGAATCCATGGAAAGAAAGACGTGTCTGCGACTAACAGGTCGAATCTATTTGTAACTATTCATCAACAATGTCATTTCAATTCATTATTGTCAACGGAGGTTCATATTATCTTGTTAACATTTATTTTAAAGTTTGGATAGCAATTATTTATGATAATGGGTGAGATAGTACCATTATTATTGTGTACGCTCCAAAGTCTGACCTAGCGTACCACTCTTATATCTATTTGTATTCCCGCACGTACATTGTAGTCTGACGTGCGAGGTAGATCACCGCTAGTCGATTCCCATCTATGTTGTTGTCATCCTATTGACTAGCCTATTCATTCTATTCCCAGTTTCTTATGATAGTTCTACCCTGTTCCCGTTCTCTCTAATAAAGTCTCTTCTACTACACGAGTTGTGCCTAAGGACATAACATTTGGCGACCAGGATCTTTGACGAGCTAAAGTAAGTCTTATTTATTCTCGTTTCTTTTGTTTCTTCTTCATTTCGTCACTTCTTCACTGCGGTGATAGGGTCCACTTTGTGAGGACCTTATCAAGTTCTTCTCTTCAGTGGTAATACCTGCTTCGTGAGGGTATTATCGAATCTCTGTGTGGAACTGCTTCACGTACTTTGTGAGCGTGGCAGTGTACAAGCTTTGTGATTGTACGTCTTCTCTGTGGAAACTGCTTCACGTACTTTGTGAGCGTGGCAGTGTACAAACTTTGTGATTGTACGTCTTCTTTGTGGATTCTGTGTGGTACTTTGCAAGAAGTACGCCGAAGGCTATCGCGAATTTTTCTTTGAGCTAAGTGTACTCAAGTAATTCGTAGTAAGGATGCCTGGAGAAGAAGTGAAGTCGGAAGTCACGTTGGCAACTGTAATGGAGATGTTTGTGAAGATGCAGCAGGATTTCATGAGCAAGCAGGAGGAGCAGAATAAGAAGAACAATGAAATACTCGAGATGTTAGCGAGTAGAGAGACAGTAGTTGTTAACGGAGAGATTCAAAGTCAAGTTACTCAAGGACCATCTATTGATGCGATGGAAGCTCGCATTGTGGATTTCGATTATGATGCTGAGGAATGCACATTCGATAACTGGTATGATCGTTATCGAGACTTCTTCGAGTATGATGCAAAGCATTTGGACGACTGTAACAAAGTCAGAATACTTTTGCGTCATTTGAGTGTGAAGTGTAATGCGTTGTATCGAGATCACAAGGCACCCGATGATGTGATGAAAATATCGTTCGATGATACGATAAAGGCACTCAAGGCTCTGTTTGGCAAGAAAGAAACAGATTTCGAACTGCGTGTTCGATTCTTCAAACTGAGCATGGCTATGAATGGTAGTACGGATGTGATGGAATTCGCTTCTGAAGTGAATCGTCTGTATCAGAAAGGCAATCTGAAGGATATTAAGGAGGATCAAATGAAGATCACGGTGTTCCTTGCTGGATTGGATTTGCCTCAACAGAAGATGATGCGTACTCAACTATTCAACGCTGTAAGCCAGAAGGCAGACATCACATTCAAGGAGCTTCTGGAGAGATATTCGTCGTTGAGAGCACTAGAGCATGATGTCTCAGTGGTGCAGACGAAATCAGCCAATATGGTGACAGTACCTGAAGATGATAAGGGAAAGAATCGTAAGAAGCCAAAGACCGAGAGATCAAATGCCAATGTGGAATGTACACATTGTGGCAAGAAGGGTCACACCGATGAGAGATGCTGGTTGAAGCATCCAGAAATGAGACCGAAGAAGAACCACTGGAAGAACAATTCAGTACAAGTGAAGGATTGCAATCAGATTGAAGGCAATCGTGTGTACGTGAATGTATCCATGGATGGAAAACAGATGGAGTGTCAACTTGACACAGGATCTGATCTGACGCTCATCTCGGAGGTTGACTGGAAGGAGATGAAGAACCCTGAGTTGGTTCCCGCTCCATGTACCGTATCATGTCCAAACGGACAAGGTATGAGGATCCTCGGCAAGTTCCGCAGTAAAATGGAATACTGTGGCAAGGAGTGTGACGCATGGGTCCACGTCACCCCAAGACCGATTCGACTAGTCGGCAATGATGTATTCTTCAAGCTAGACTTGAAGCGAGCATTCTCAGATGAGAATGATGAAACGGTGATTGCACACATCAAGTCAGGAGACTACACAACCTGGGTAAAGGATGTCTTCCCAGAAGTTTGTGAGCCTGGACTGGGGAAGTACAACAAGTCTGCAGCTAAGTTGTACCTGAAACCGGGCGTGAAGCCGGTGTTCCGTAACAAGCGGCCAGTGCCGTATGCCAGCCAGCAGGTGTGTGATGAAGAAATCGATCGATTGTGTGATATGGGAGTGATCTCTAAGGTAGAACACTCGGAGTGGGCGGCTCCGTTCTTGCTAGTCGCAAAGAAGAATGGTGCAAAGAGATTGTGTGCCGATTTCAAGACAGGATTGAATGACTGTCTGGAAGATTGCACTCATCCGCCTAAGCTGCCGGAAGACATATTCGCTTCATTGAATGGTGGAACAGTCTTCTCCACGATTGATTTCTCGGATGCGTATCTCCAAGTTGAAGTAGACGAGGAAGCAAAGAAGCTGCTCGTGATCAATACGCATCGCGGACTATATCAGTACCGTAGATTACCGTTCGGAGTTAAACCTGCTCGAGGTATATTCCAGTCTATAATGGACCAGATGTTGACAGGAATGAGCAGGGCAGTGGCATACTTGGATGATGTCATTGTAAGTGGAAGGACGAAGGAAGAGCACGACGAGAATCTGATGAGAGTTCTCGAGAGGATTCGTGATTCTGGATTCAGAATCCGACTAGAGAAGTGTGCGTTCGGACAGAAAGAAGTCCACTTCCTTGGATTCGTCGTGAATGAATCTGGACGTTACCCACATCCCAAGAAGGTGCATGCACTCATGAAGATGCAAGTACCCAAGAATGATGCTGAAGGTTATGCAAATATTATCAAGAATCCTTCCAAGGTTGAGCCAATCAAGTGGCCGGAGACGAGTAGACCAATGGAGCGAGTCCATATGGATTTCGTGGGTCCAATTAATGGTCGTTACTACTTGATCATCGTTGATGTTCATAGTAGATGGCCAGAGGTCGTCACTATGGAGAGGATTACGGCTGATGCAACCTTCAAAGCATTGAGAGACTTCGTATCAAGATACGGTAGTCCTGAAACCATTGTATCGGATAATGGTACTCAGTTCAAATCTGAGAAGATGAGAGCATTCTGTGTGGAGTATGGAATCAACCACATGTTTTCGCCACCGTATCATCCACAGAGTAATGGACAGGCTGAACGCTTCGTGGATACGTTCAAGCGGTCACTGTTGAAGATGAAAGGAGAAGGACCGGAGGATGAGAACGTGCAGAAGTTCCTAATGATGTACAGATGCACTCCAAACAATCAACTGAAGTTGTGTACTCCAGCGGAGATTTTCCTCGGAAGGAAAATGAGATGTCGCCTCACTCTCATGTCGCCCAGGGAGGGAGAGGATAGAGTAGTGAATAAGAAGGATACACGAGAGTTCGCTGAAGGAGATTGCGTGTATTATCGTGATCGAGATGTACCGAATCACGAGAAGTGGACTGAAGCCGTAGTGCTCAGAAGGAAAGGAAATGTGATGTATGAGATCCAGAGATTGGATGGTAGCCTAGTGACTGCTCATAGGAATAAATTGAGGAGGAGATGGACTGAGGATTGTGATCCTCTGAGTGTCTTGTTGGAGAGTTTCAATGTTCCCGCCGACAACGTCGTCAAGTGCAATGTCCAGGTCGAGCCCGCCAAGTGCAACGTCCAGGTCGAGTCCGCCAACTGCAACGTCACGCCGTCTGTCGCTGATACCGTTGTTAATGATGCTGATGCCGATGCTGTCGTCTTACCCACGAACAATGTGGAGAACAACAAGAAGACTATCCCTAAGCCTACCTTGGTTAGACCAGGTTCTACAAGGCCTACCCGTGTTAGACAACCCCATCTCGTATGAACATTACCTCTACTAGTGGTCAATCCTATTGATTCGCACATTCCTATCGTTTGATTCATGCATTCATGCTTGCCTATTATTGATCGTTGATCATATCATTCCATCATATTATTGATTCTGTACTATATGATTCTGTACATATTTATTGTTTGTCAGATATGCACTAGTTCATATCTTACGGCGGAGGTATTGTGTACGCTCCAAAGTCTGACCTAGCGTACCACTCTTATATCTATTTGTATTCCCGCACGTACATTGTAGTCTGACGTGCGAGGTAGATCACCGCTAGTCGATTCCCATCTATGTTGTTGTCATCCTATTGACTAGCCTATTCATTCTATTCCCAGTTTCTTATGATAGTTCTACCCTGTTCCCGTTCTCTCTAATAAAGTCTCTTCTACTACACGAGTTGTGCCTAAGGACATAACAATTATTTCTGGTGGAAATCCTCACTCACTTCCCTCTAATAACACCCGTCTATCAAATCTTGGTCTGCGCTCCACGCAATCAACACCGAATTTTGATTCTACCCATGCTATTGCCATCTCAAAAGGCCATGCTGACCTGACAATGAGAGGTGTTAGATTGTTTATGAACGATAAGAGGGTATGTCATACTCATAACAAAAAAGAGAGAATATGTAAGGGATTATAATTCATACGTGCGATAGTGATCATTGATATTGTACACTACAATTAAGAAACAAAATCGATACATAAAATGAAGATTAAGATCATTCTCGTTTAAATGGATTTGTTCTTGTATTCCAATTGGGTTCTTTCCATTCAAAATGACGATTACGTGATTGATTCTTCTTATGATACATGACTATGTCTTCGCATATCCCACGAACCTAAACAATCAGAATAATTAAAAGGGATGGAGCCTTACCAACTGTCTCTTCACCATACACTCATCTTTCATAGACAAAGAAAATTGGGCTTGAAGATAAGGCATTTAAAGATAGATCACAAGCTATTGTTAGTGCATGAATTTCTGACTTTTTGAGGCATTTATTGAATCACTTCCATTTCTCCCTGTTAACCGAATGGTCTCAACATGTTCAGTCAAAATATTCAAAATATTTTTTTGTCGCACTAAAAAAAAATTGTTTGCTTCTCACCACGTGAACAAAAAAATCACAATGAACAATGGGTGTCTTTGTTAAAGACCCGCGAATGTATTGACCGTATATAATTGACTTGTTCATTTGGTACGAGAGTAGCCAGCCACAATGAATTTCTATGTTTAGAAAGAGAGTCCAAGCGAGATAGTACGTAGATCAGTGAGAGTGCGAGGAGGAAAGGGAGCGAAAGGGGAGCTGATCGATAAAATATTTTGTGTTTAGCAGCAGTAGCAATGAAATTACGCCAGTACATTTTATACGGACAATATATGCAAACTTCTAACGATTAACACAATTGATATTAAATTAATAATATTAATAGATGTACAAGAATAGATGTACATGCACTTAAATGTAATTTTTTATAATACAGTACAGCAGAATCCCTCACAAGGGAACCATAATGCACTCCCGTGGCGATATGACTAGTGACATATACCATTCGAATCAGTATCCGATTCTGATAAGACACCGTTAATAAGCAATGTCAAAAGTTTAAGAGCTTCAAGAAAATCGATAATGAAAATCGCACAAATCCGAGCCAATTAAGATCGACTCGGCTTTGAGCTCCTATCTTACCGACCCTTGTGGTGTAGTGGATAAGGCGCTCGCATTTAATTTTGTAAGTACATGGTTCGATGCCTGGTATGCGATATTTTTTTGCTGATTTTTTTCGAAGACTGAATAAAAGCAATAAACTTTTTATGCCGTTAGCATTTGTGCCATGATACATATCGAATCAGAAGCTGAAACTCCTTAAAAGCAGACACAAAAGCGCATGAGCAAGAGATCAGAGGTTAAGCAGACGATCGATAATGCTCTACAAAGGATAACAATGAAACAACAGATCTGAACTTTTGAACTTGAAAAAATCAGCAAAAAATAGTATCGCATAGCATGCATCGAACCATGTACTTACAAAATGAAATGCGAGCGCCTTATCCACTACACCACAAGGGTCGGTGAGATTGGAGCACAAAGCCGAGTTTTTTTTAATTGGCTCGGATTTGTACGATTCTCATTATCGATTTTCTTGAAGCTCTTAAACTTTTGACATTGCTTATTAACGGTGTCTTATCAGAATCGGATACTGATTCGAATGGTATATGTCACTAGTCATATCGCCACGGGAATGCATTATGGTTCCCTTGTCAGTGAAAATGGGCGCCCCGGGTGACCCGGGGTGCCCTTTTGGCCCCTCGATTTTTTGCGCTTTGAATATTGAATATCAGCCTTTCAAATTATTTGCGTTGTTTTACTCCAGCGTTGACGGAATTTATCAAAGAAATTTTGGATTTTTTAAATGCTTGCCAACTGAATTGTGCTAAGAAAAAGAAATGCTGGGAAGATTTCACTTTGCGATAGAATTTGCCGAGCGTGCGCGAGTTACGCAAAATTTTCGCGCGGCATTTGCCAAAAATTAATAAAAATTATAATTTTGAATATTTTTTCTCAGGCTACGTAATTTATAAAATTCCAAAATTTCTTTGATAAATTCCGTCAACTCTGGAGTAAAACAACGCAAACAATTTGAAAGGCTAATATTCATCATTCACAGCGTAAAAAATCGAGGGGCCTCAAGGGCGCCCCGGGTCACCCGGGGCGCCCATTTTCACTGGGGGATTCTGCTGTACTGTATATACATGTAACGGTTTTTTTATGTCAAAAGTTAGAATGACACCTTACTAGTCTTACCACCACACAAAAACTTAAAAAAACGGTGAGAACCAATTGTGTGGTGGTAAGACTAGTAAGGTGTCGTTTTGTTATACTGAAATGACATACGAAGATTGGAAAGCCATAAAAATCGCAAAATTTGGCTCAATGGGACACGAACTTGCGGTTATTTTTAGTCTCTTTTTTTTCTTATTCCCTACCATGACAGGCCTACACAGTCTGATCAAGTGATCATTGTAGATATGAAGTGTCTCCTCTTTCTTTGTGGACTGATAAGCTTAAACCAGCAGAAGGCTTCTCCAAACATTTTTTTTTAATTTTCATATCAATTTTTTTAAAGTGCCAGTTTGTTTGTTACCAGGAGTGTATGTAATATTAAGTAGCCAATGACGGATGGGTATAACAGTTCTACCATGTCTTATGGCCTAAATACACATATACTATGTTTAGTCGGGTAGAGACAAAAACTACAAAATCCACTTTGAACTCTATCACGTTCGACTGCATACGGATAAATTGTTGAATGCATGTCAGTGAAATAATACCCCACAAGGCTTAGACTACTATCTATAACCTACGTGGCTACCACCTACTAGAAATACTTTTTATATCATTTTGTCTTTACAGTTTATACACGAAAACGAATCCACGTCGCGAAGGTAAGTGGGCTGAATGAATACCTTATCTAGAACAATTCCCATTCTCTTCTGTTTCTCTTCCTCATTGACTCCTGCTTGCTTCATTGTTGTCTGCAATAATAAATTAATAATAATAATATTTGTCACAGTATTTTAATAAAAATATAATTTGCTATTCTTATGATTTTGGTTGATAATGTCCTGACAATGAGGACTAATTTTCAACAAATAAATATTGATTCAAATTCGTGATTGATATAATTAAGTATTAACCTGGAACAAAGGAATGATAACAGGAGCGAGAAAGAATCCACAATGAGGAAGTAATATCTCATAGAGTTCATACATCTAATAGAAAATAGAATAATGATATCTCAATCTATTCATAATATACTTCTTTTCTTGTATAGGGTACTTTGTGTCCATTTAAATGTTCCTCCATACTACAATACATTTCTTCTAGAAGATCATCCATGTTATCGTGTCTTTAATCAATCAATATTCTTCGAGATGATTCTTTGTATCTTTTCTCACCGATCCTTTGTCGATAATCCAGCGAACGTTATTCTGAGTAAATCTTCAACACCGACACCTTGGTGTGAAATCTACCAAGAATATAATTTAATGAAAATTAGCATCATTGCAAAAACAAACCTGCCAGTCAATCAACGCCCGAAGATGGCCCGTTTCGCTGTCGAACAAAAGATTTGCCGACCAAAGATCTGATTATTATAGAGTTGTATTAAACTTCATATTTTGTATATTCGTACCTCCATTGACTAGAACAGGAGATACACCATATTGAGTATGAATTGTTGTAACTAGATTCGATCCTCGATAGTCGGGAACTACTTCAATGATATCTTCAACAATCTGCAATTATGAACTGTAGTCATAGAATTAGGATGATGAACTAACAGTTTTCATCTCTGGAGATTTGTCCATTTGTGTCAACGAAGAAAAGAGCATCTTGAGAATCTAAATAAAATTAGTGAAAAATAAAGTGGTTAAAGATTGTGTTTACATTAAGTTAAGGGAGTATCTTCATATAAATACTATTTCATTATTCACTATCAACTAGAGATTATGTACAATAAACATACATCTTCAGTGAAACTGTCCCACATTCCGGAGAAGAGATCAGCATCTTTCAATTTCTCAATGTCTTCTATACCATTGATTACTGATAATGCTTGAATTTTACCGAGAGCACGTGAGACCTAAAAGTATGGATTAGACTTGTTTAGTCTCATATATCTTTTATGTCTATGTCTATTGTTTCATTCTTTCCTCACTGCAAATGGATACCTCTTTCACTTGATCCAATGGAATATAATTGTAGATATGGAAAACTTTGGGAGTTTTGATATATTCAAGAGCGATCGATCCAGATAGTTTATTCTGTAATGATATTCATTATAAGAACTCAAATAGTATTCCCACTTCCTTTCCTCATACTAATCACAAGTCTCTCCAACATATCATAAGGGAAACCAAACTTCAACTTTTCTGATTACCTTTTCAGTGAAGGGAATCGCGAAGTGACATTTAGCAACGGCAACTTCGTTTTCAAACTTCCTTAGGAACTCATATACAATTACTTCTGCATTATGAAGCTGAAAAAGAAATGATTTCTCTGAATCATTACCTACGTCAAACCTCTCTAATATATCCTTCGAAATGCTCTAATTCCTCAGGGCTCATTTCATGACTGGGCATAGCCTCACCCAATGAAGAGTCTTCAAAGACTTTAGAAGCAAGACCAGAAGTCATCTGAGAAATTAATTTAAATATCGATTTAGTAACTGAAAATATACTTTGAGCGCGAATTTCTCAGGAAGATTCTCTCCTTCTTTAGAATTGATCCAATCACAAGTAATCAGTCCGATACGAGATAAGAATCCCTAAAAAAAATATTTGTTTTTAAAGAGTGTAACCCTTCTGAAAAAGCTTTCACAATTTCACGTTATTTTTATTATCTTACTAGATAATAGAAGAGAATCTTTAACAGAAATGAAAAGTTATTTACATTTCCTTCTCCAATATGAGTTATACTCTTCTTTGGACCAAATCTTGCTTCTGTCTTAAGTTCATCTCTCATTTTCTCTTCAACTTCATCCCATCTTACATGGGTCTCCAATAATCCATTTCCTTCCTCACGAAGACTCACATTGCTCTTTTCCATTTCTGAAAAGAATAATTAATAATTGGAACTTACAACTAAACACAATTAACAGGAAATATGACTGAAATCAATATCTTATCAGTCGTTTATGAAGGAGAAATAGTGTAGTGAGCAGAAAAAGGAATAAGGATTATACTATGAAATATCAGAAAGATGATTGTACAATTGTGGAGTTTGATAGAAAGAATGTGATAGATATGAGTCTATTGAAGATATCGACTGATGTTGACTGTTAGAGTGATAAAGAAATGTAGTTCATTAGAAACAAATATACCTAATTATTTGTTAAAGAAGATTTGAGATTTGAAATTAGGACCTCTTTTTTAGTTTTATTTTACACTTCTTTATCTGTGTTTTCCATCGTTCACTCCACCAAGTTCGACCTTTTGAAGTTCATTGCAATCAATACCCCATCAGAATTCACCCAAATCAAAGTATCTTTATCCTCATTATTCCATTTAGTCTTTAATATCGTTGTGTTGGTTTGTGAGTGGTGAAAATAGAACTCATATGGAGGAAAACATTCAATATCTTATGTCTTCGATCCTCTCTAGTTAGGCTGAGACTATTAGTTAACTAAGAATTCTTAACTCTTTTTTTCTCACACTATCTTCATACTCATCTTCCTCTGCACTTTAATTTTTCTTATGAGTACAGGTAAAACGATTAATAAATAGTAGATTGGGAATATAACGAATACTAATTCAAATTCATTTATCATATCGCACTTATGCAAATCAGATGAGTAATGATGCGATTAGCATCATCCATAGGCATAGACCACCAGAACAATCCCATATCTGGACATAACAATATAACATAACGAATACTAAAGAGTATGGAATTTGCTGACAAGGGAATGATCTTAATTGGGACTGATTTGGTGAAATGTGAATATCTTGGATAAAATCAGTTATAGATCCTGATAAAAAATCCGTTTTTAGACAGTGCCTAATCGACCTGAGCTTCGAGAAAATCGATACCGAAATTCGGCTAGCCGATTCGAAAGTTTTCACGGTCCCCAGAAACAATCCCGATGGGTTCGTTAACTCATCTATCAACAATCCCTACAACGACCTGTGTAGTGTAGCGATTAAGGTGTCTGCGATTACTTTTAACTGCCACGGGTTCGATCCCCCTTGATGCAGGTTTCTTTTACGGATTTTTTTGTTGTCGAAAGATGGAAATGTTTTGCCGTGATTATGAAAGTGATTGTGATTTTTTTTCGTGATTGTGATTGTGATTATGATTATTAACATGAAGAATAACTACTCACGCCTATCTCTACGACGATGGATTCATCGTGTATCAGAGGGATAACATCCTCGCCTCTCTCTCACTTCATCATGGGAGGTTCACGATTTCGAAAGTTGATACAGTACTCTTGGTTCGCTGCAGAATTCACCCGGGATAGTTTGACACTCCTTTCCAATACTGTTTCCCACCGGATATCCACACGACCCATTGCAATGATCGTCATTGTTCTTCATGTTCATTCATTATGTGAGAATCGGTTTTGTTTCTTGTTACACGTTCGCATGCGGACAATTTCTTGAGATTTCGAACATAATATTACCAAAAAATACGCAGAATATCCAGTTTAAATATCGGTAATTACCGTTGAGAAACCGTAAAAATTACCGGTCGGTAATTTTTACGACCCGAGACCGGTAAAACCGGTAAAAATTCGGTAACGGAAAATTTTTCCGCCCAACCCTGGTCCATACAACTATGGAATGCTTCAAAAATAATAGTAATTATTTATATCATATATCTTTTTCCTTGTATTCCGCAGTTATTTTTAAAAAAAGTTTTTTTAAATTAAAAAAATATGAAATAATATTTATTGTGAAACCTTTTCATTTGAACTCTTGATTTGCACTCCTGGGAGTATCTCTGAATCCTGTGCTATTTTAGTTTTCAAAATACAAACAATGAAATGGATAACTCACAGGACCGAATTCGTTTAAATAACTTATCGATTTTTCTATTTTTATTAATGGATATGCGTAAAGGATAATAAAAGAGCCAATTAATCGCCAAATCATTAATGATATTAAGAAAACAAACAAAAAGATGATCTGAATAGATGATTCTTTTGATTTTAAATATATAAAGGGAAAGAAAATACCTTTTGAGGCCTCCTGAAGTTACTCATTTTATTATTAAATATTAAATAAGGAAGGTTTTTATATTTCGAGACAAGTAGCGCCGAATTAAAACCGTACTGGCAAATGTGCGGAGGAACGATTTCTCACTTTTTTATGTTCTACGCAATCTTACTAAGGAACGATATGCTCCATGGACGAAATTACGGGGAGTGACCTACATAAGCATGGTCCACTTAGTCAGAATCAACTTTCAAAGGATGCTATTTATCGATTTTATAAACGAAAGTCGTCGCTTATTCGCCGCACGATTGAAAACCCTTTCATATGCGGAAATGCCGTCACTGTTTTCAGCCGTTGTATAGTAGCAAGCGCGAGGGCTCATCACTTTTTGCACAAGTTTGATGGAATTTGGGTTCTTATGAGTAGTAACAAAATGTACTTAACATCATTGACACTCCCAATGAAATTTTTGAAAATCGTAAAATATTTATACCAGCTGAAATAAATGATGCGCGCAAATGCGCTGCGGGACGTATCTATATATGTATAAAACTCGGATGGGGTGTACTGCATAATCAATGTTTATCAATACGTATTGTTTACAGTATTTACATATTATTATTGTTACATTTATATAGAATGTCACGTTTTTCAACAGATTTAGTAAGAGATAAATTGAACTAGTTACAATCAATCAATATGACAATAACTTCAATGCTGCATTTGACTGGAAATTGAATAGTTAAATTAGTAAAGCGATTACTTTAACCTCGCATAAATCAGGAGAATAATACTTTTGGACTTCGAATTGAGAAGAGGTTCGAACAGTCTGAAAATGGTAAAGAAATTGGAATGAAACAATTAACTAATCACTCACATTCTGGTGTAAATCTTTACAGAGATCACATATTCCATTACCCTTTATAGTAGCATAGTAATCATAATGATATTCATTTCTCCATTCAAAATATCTATCAATTACCACGTTATAAGAACATCATAATATTAAAGAATACTTTCGGTATAAATCATGATCAGAAGCAACTTTCTGAAGGTATTCTATAAGATCTTTAGGTGAATTAAAATCATCAGCTGCAATAAAAGAAGAATGAGGTGCCACACCATTGAGAATTGATCGACGAAGAACTATTGGAATCACATTTCCCCTGAAAACTTAGCTTTTGAAAATAGTTGGTATAATAAATATTTATAACCATAATCTCTCGAAGAATTTTTCTGTAACGTAATCCTTGCAAATTCCATTTTCAAAAGCGAAAAAGAAGAAATGTGATTCTGAATGAGCTATATTCAATTTTGAAATAGAAATAAATCGATAGATCAAAAATGAGAGACTAACCATATAAATGTTTCATACATGTATGATTTCCCCTTGGACAATCAATATCATTATGTGTATCTTTATAACATTTTCCTAACAAAGTTAGATTGGTCTGCTTTGATATCTCCTACGAAATATTTGTATTTATATATTATAATACATTTGAGAATAGGATGTTATACCTTGAGATATACTTCTCGTTTCGAATCAGTTTTACAGTTCGATATTATTGCTAAACCCAAATGTCTCTTTTTCGAAATAATCTCCGAAAACTGAAAGATTGCTTTGATTATACAAAGAGAGCACAATTTAGTCAAACTTCTTCATCATTAATTGGTTTAAGCAAATTTTTATTATTAGTTCGAGTAAATTCTCCATATCCGTAGTGGTATCCTATACCATCTCGAAGATTTGTCATGGAACTATTGAAGTAATGCTTATCCAACTCAAATTACTTTATTACATGTTAGTACTCAAAAAACTAAATTCATCAAAACGGAAAATCAATATTTCCACCGCGAAAAATATGGCCTATTTAAAAAAAGATTCTTTTTTTTATATCTCCTCTTTGTTTTTTGTTCATGAAATTATCTTTATTTTATTTTCCTATTTCTTTACAAAGTGGACTTGCATTTATTGAAACGTAAAATTAACCTGAAGATCTATGGTTCCACATCTTCGAGGTTCTTCATGACACAGAAATACATAGACCTGAGTCATACCATATATTCGTTTTGAACTAAATGGGAATAAGACATAGTCTTTCTATCTAACTTGATCTCTTCTTCTCTGTTTTGGTAGATCATCAATTGACATTACTCTCGAATTGAATATAACAGCCTGAGCATCAACCTCTGAGATTCTACCAATGATTTTCTTATTTAATTTAATAAATAAAGATATATTGTGTACCTTTCTCTTGTATCTAAATTGCACGAGTACGGGCAATTATTTGCTCGTCGCTTTAGGAATTTATTCAAATTGTCGTTTATGTTACGAATACTCATTGAAGGAGTCCATAATAGAATGGACGGCTGCAGGTCATCATGTTTAAGGTTGTTTAATTTTTTAAATTTCTAATATTGTTAGTTCGTTTTTTTTTATTCTATCATATTATGAGGACTGATAAATAAATCAATTCATATAACTTTACAGTAGCTCACTTTTCTATTATTTGAACTGTTGACTTCAACTCCGGGAAGTATCTCAGAATCCTGAAAAATGTGAAGTTTATTTACCTTTGCTAATAATGAAGAGAAGAACTCACAGGAGCCACTTCGTCTATATAACTTATGGATTTAGAGATTTGATAGTTAATATAAGATTCGATTGATTGCATAACCGATATGAATAGTACAAGAGCAAGTAAGCATATTATGTATATACAAAGGTTATTCATTTTCTGCAAAATGACAGAATGAATTCTTATTATACATATCTGCATAACAAACCTTTAGTGAAAATAAGTGATAGATATACTTTGTCATTACAATTAGGAATGATTTATACGCCAAATAAAAAGAACATATTGAATCTTATTAGAACATGAATGAAATGCTATGGAAAGTACAATCTCTCACTTTCATTTTATCTTTACACGCTATCTTATTTCTTCATGAGATGGTTTTTCTGTGTTGAAGAGATGTTGAAAAGTATAGAATAAGAATTCCACGTAGACCAGTCAAAACTTTCGCTAATGTTTCCATCAAATTTTATTGTCACATAAACTTCTTTGTATTTGAGTGCATTTTCTACCTATTCGCATGGCTTATAATAACTTGTTTACCTAAACATGAAAAATAATAGTATTATAAGGGATGAACTATTGTACCATAAAGTATGAAACCATGAAATGTATAAAGAATCACGTTCACTGTAATCTGATTTTGTCCAACTAAAAAGGATATGAAAAGAGCGTTGAATCATTACAATAAAGTACGATGAATATATTGAGTTTATATCAAATTCTTCGATTGAGATTATCCCAGAAATTAATCATAAGTTAAATAAACAATCTGTGAAAAAGATATCAACAGTGTAATTAAATGGTGATTGATAAAGTTAATTCGCTAAAAGTTTGCAATGAGTCGTATTCTTGAAGTGAACTCGAATGGCAATAACTTGACAATATTTTTAAAAATAATATATTTATCGATTAAGCATCAATTGTGACGACTTCAACAGTCCAATGAGAGAAATTCTCCCATGGTCTTTGATAGTAAGAGATCTTATAGAGAGTTGGAATTGCATCGTCGATAGGTTGACATAACTCCTAAATAATATTCGTTTTAATGAATAAATTTGTTTGAATGAAAGACAAGGATAATCGTGTACTTACTCTAACAAAATTTTCTTCCTTGGAACACGAAGTGGGAGCCATTAGAACTGTCCATGCTTGGATTGTACCTGCTACCACTTGAGTAGTTGCTGAGAGAACCTAGAGAGATCAAAGATCAATGACCAGAGATTAAGAATTGAAAGGTAACCTTCACTGGAACAAGATAGTTAGGACCATTCATTAAACCATTGATTGTCGATAGACCACTGTAGATCGTATCCTGGAGATTATAAAATGTACTTATGGAAATTCAAGAAATTTTGTCGAGCATTCGAAAATCAATTTGAGAAGGTTTGATAACCAGATTTGATTGATTATTCGGATCAACTTGAGTAATTCCACCGGGAATTCCAACATCACAATAGACTACGGTAAGAGAAGCAATGAAGATTATGAATGTATTCATATCTGAAAATATGGATTTATACCAGAAGAGACACAATAATAGATATAAGAAAATATATTGAAAAATCGTGAAGTATATGATAGACAATTGTAAACTATGAAATTCTGAAGAGTGAATGAATTGTGAATTGAATGGAATCAATGATAGTGAGTAATCAGTGCAAACATTTACCAAGAGATCATTAGATGGCAAACTATTTATCACAGCGATCTGATTGAATTATTGTGTAAAATTGTAGTGTAATGAGTGCAGTTAACGATTCTGTCTTTTCTGATATACCTATATCACGGATGCGGATATCAAAGTGTGTCAAAGTGTGTATCAAAATTTTGATTCAATCATTTATATCTTATACTTTCTGTTGTGGGAGAGACGGAAAGAAATGTTTATCATACAGATTTGCCAAAATCAAATGAAAAGACGACAAAACATTCATATATGGAAACAATAATAAATGAAGCAGAAAACAACCTCTTCTAATTTTTGAGGTTTCTTTACTCTGTGAGAATGCGTTATGAGCCGGTTGCGCCAGATATCGCACATTTCTTTCTTTCACACCTGCAAAAAGAGCGAATAAATTAAGAAAATATCATGCAGTGTTTACAGCACGAAATTGCAATAATTATGAATTAAATCTACAGATTTCAGAAAGTGGCGATAGTTCTTGTGTAGATAAGGAGTCAGTGCTGTCAGCTGATGTCTTGCTTACATTATAATAGGCGAAACAAGGGTCAGAAAACGTCCACTGCGATTGATACCGTAACCCTCAGCTAGAAATCAAACTTCAACTTCCGATATGTCGCGAAATAGGAAAATTCAGCGGGCAAGGTGTACACCATTCGATAGATAATGCAATGATCTTTCTATTGGAAGCATCAGAAATATCGATTTTAGCAGAATAAGGAAGAAAATTTGAAACAAAGTTTATATTCGAAGAAAAAGGTGATTTTCTGCTAAATTCCGGCAAAATCGTGCTAATTCCACCATCTATGAGACTGAACGCGATAACTATGATAAGAAATAACATCGAAATCACGCAATAACATCATTAAAATAGCAAAAATAGGAAACTCCAAAATGGAGAAATTCAAGTGAGTGCGCACACCAGGCGCCTTTTCCCAAATGCACTATAGTCACTTCCAAGCCAAATCAGATCGTTGTGTTTATAGAGAGGAATTGGGCGGAGTTCCGCGTCATAGTAGATATAAATATTATGTAACGTATGAAAAAATGAAAATGAGCATCGCAAAGGATAAGAATCTATGTTACTCAGAAGACAAAACAAAAAAAAACTGAGAAAAATTTCACATTGAAAATGTTACATTAAAAAGTCA
This sequence comes from Parapristionchus giblindavisi, assembly GCA_943737045.1. Classification (NCBI taxonomy): domain Eukaryota; kingdom Metazoa; phylum Nematoda; class Chromadorea; order Rhabditida; family Diplogasteridae; genus Parapristionchus; species Parapristionchus giblindavisi. Next base: position 119,787 of record CALSFV010000403.1, read on the forward strand.
GTTCATGATAGTGTTCAAATCAGATAATGTACGATACTCGCACAATCAGAAATCACAGAACGTCCTCTGCGCACACGCATTGTGCGATGATGACTTTGAATTTAGTGAAAACTTTCTTGGTTTCGTTATTTAATTGGTAAACGTTGAACTTTGTTCTTTTCAGAGGCATGGCGTCCGCAGCCGTGCAGCTTCTCGTCCCCATGGTGTGCATTTTATTTCGTTCTGTTTTCAAGTTTATCTTCTATACTATTATTTTCGATTAACTAGCATTATTTTGAGGACACAACTCCGTCAAAGGCATCTCAGTCAGACTCGGCTACTCCACATACTAACGAGGAGTCCGATGAATATGCCAAGTAAGTACCGTTGCTCAATTTCCTCATTGATTCGTTCATTGTAATTATTCATTGAGCTTTGTAGGTTCAAGAAGCTCGAGAAACAGCTTGAGCATCTTGATGTTATGGAGGACTACATCAAGCTTGAGACCCGTAATCTCGAGAAGGAACTTATCCACGCCCAAGAAGAAGTAAGTACCTTTGTTTCTATATATTATTCTTATCAGAGTTCTCTTCATTTATTATTTTTCTTTATTCAGTAACGATACTAAATTAATGAAAAAAAACTCACTTATTAAACTAATTCTATATCGTTAATAGGTGAAACGTATTCAATCCGTTCCTCTTGTAATTGGTCAATTCCTTGAAGCTATCGATCAGGATCACGCTATCGTTGGATCTACCACTGGTAATTATTATTTCTTAAATTATTATTATTGTTATTATAGTTTTCTAAATGTCATACATTAGTATTTATTTAGTTAGAAAACGTTTCTTACTGCTTTGATATAATACTTGAATTGCACTTTTTCTCCGTGATTAGAATACATCTTGTAGGTTCGAACTACTTTGTTCGTGTACTCTCCATCCTTGATCGTGAATTGCTCAAGCCTGGATGCTCCGTGGCCCTTCACAAGTAAGACTATTTAATTATTGCAAATTTATCACGGGTCTCCTGTACAAGTGTATCAAAATCGCCCCCTTTTGCTACTAGGAAAAAAAGTTTCTATCGGATTTGGATAAATATATATCTTCAAAGTATAATATATACTTTCTTTCGTCATGTTAAGAGCTAAAAGTGAGTTAAACTAAACGATGATGTGTTTAATTGATATATCTTTTTTTAATGCACACGCATGTATAATATAATTATTTAATAATGAAAAAGATGATTAATTGTTCAGTTCTCTTCTACTTGTATCTCATATTAATAGTTCTCCCGTATATTGGTACAATCTATCGATTGAGTAATTTAATATTGTGCTTTAGATACTCAAATGCTCTCGTTGATGTTCTTCCCCCTGAGGCAGATTCAAGTATTCAGATGCTTCGTCCTGATGAGAAGGTATTATAAATTAATAAAATAAAAAAATATATAATATGAAATCCGTGATGTCGATCTCTTCACCCTGATACGCTCTTTTTTTGACAAAGAACATCGAAATAGTGTCTGAAGCGAAAAGACATTCGTTCGACTAATCAATATGTTCTAATTTGTTGATTAATTATAGCCCGATGTGTCGTATGCCGACATTGGAGGTCTTGATATGCAGAAGCAAGAGGTTCGTTGTGGAATAAATAATATGATAGATGATATTATTGATTGATTATAGGTCCGAGAAGCTGTCGAACTGCCTCTCACTCACGGTGAATTATACAAGCAGGTATTGATTTATCTTTACTTCGTATTTATTTTAAACCGCAAAATATACTTCGATATACTTTGTAATAAGGTTTCTAGCTTAAGTCGTTATTTTTCGATATTTATTTGAATTTTACAAAGTGACAATCTATGAATGAATAAAATAAATGAATATTCAGATCGGTATTGATCCTCCTCGTGGTGTACTCATGTTTGGTCCTCCTGGATGTGGAAAGACTATGCTCGCTAAGGTATTGGATTCTTTGTTATCATATAACATTACTATACGTTATTGTGTTCTATATCCATATATTGATTGAATGATATTCCTCAAACAAATGACTAACTATTTCCTTATAAGGCGGTAGCTGCTCATACTTCGGCTTCATTTATTCGTGTAGTGGGATCGGAGTTTGTCCAGAAATATCTTGGAGAAGGTATGACATGAGTTTGATTCTTTCTGCTAGAGTTTATCACTTCACATTATTCGAATCCATCAATCTAATCTTTTTGTATCCTTGGATGGAATGCAATTTGACTCATTTTCTTTTTCGATACGATGAACATTCAAATTGAGCTGTAATATTTAGTCATATGTATTATGTGTACTTTCATGCGTCTAACATTGGTGTATGTACGATATTTTATTATATTACAATCGTAATATGCATTAATGTTCGAGGTGTGCCTTATCGCGGATTGGTTTCCATCCGCGTAGTAGCTTGCAGCTTTCATTGCACAGTTATATCCTTTTCTTTCGCTTTCAGACTGGATTATAATATATGAAAAACCTCAAATTTTTTTCTTGAATTTTTAAAGGCGACAGTGGTTGGAAGCGATAACTTTTGATTTGAAATATTGATTGGTTGTAGGACCCCGTATGGTTCGTGACGTATTCCGTCTAGCCAAGGAAAACTCTCCCTCTATTATTTTTATCGATGAGATTGATGCTATTGCAACGAAGAGATTCGATGCTCAAACTGGTGCTGATCGAGAGGTAATGTAGATATACTGTAATGATCTTTGATCTTTGATCTTTATTCAGGTTCAACGTATCCTTCTCGAGTTGCTCAATCAAATGGACGGTTTTGATCAAACAACCAATGTCAAGGTATGAATATGGTTCATGTTGGATCCATCTTGTAATCTTTTCATTTGAAGCATTCTCATTTAAGAGTATTGATTTGTTTAATATAACTTTGATGTATTCGTTAATTCAAATTAATTTGTTAGTTTAACTTTAATGCTATTTGAAATAACGATTTATGTCATTTAAAATATATGATGTATGGTAAATATTGATTGGTATTGATATACAGGTAATCATGGCAACGAATAGACAAGATACTCTTGATCCAGCTCTTCTTCGTCCAGGTCGTCTCGATAGAAAGATTGAATTCCCTCTACCTGATCGGTATCTTCCAGTCATATTATATGAATACTTTATTCAGTAGGATCATATTATCTTATATATAACACGGGTCTCCTGTAAAAACGTAGGAAAATGAGACCTTTTCCCGACAGTTTTTAAACTTTTCTCACCGATTTGGATGAGATTTATATGATTGACCATAGTGAGGTAATATGAGGCATTCTGCCATTTCTCTCTGCGGTTCGGTCGGTTGGACTATTCTCTCTCCACTCTCGACTTCACTCGCCAATTCCATCAAGAGAAGAGGACCAACAGTTGAGTCCCCTCCTAGAAGACTTTGGAAAGTCAGGAGCGGTATTTCCATCTCGTCAAGCAGGCCGATTGGACGAACAACGTAAAGTTTTCGTGGGTTATTTTACTATTCTAATCAAGTTTCATGTGCGGACGTTTTCTTGAATGGAGATGAATTCTCTCAGAGACGAAAGGATAAATCTTGTGGATAAGAAAATTCCCCCTGTTTCGGCCCCCTCTGCATTTAATGTGCTGATAGGATAAACAATTGAATAGTGAGGTAAAGGCATAGGTCGAAAAGTATGTTACAAAGCACCAAGCCTGACCGCATTTTGAGCCAAAATTTCCCAAAAAATCGTAAAACCTGACCGCATTTTGAGCCAAAATTTCACAAAAATCGAAAAACCTGACCGCATTTTGAGCCAACTTTGCCAAAAATAGAAAAACCTGACCGCATTTTGAAAACCGATAACCTAGCTATTCGACCTATGGGTAAAGGAGAAGGCCTAGGCACTTGATTTCGCCAAATTTGCATTTTTATCGATTTTTTGATCTTCCACTTCTGGCAGCCATATCTCACTCAATTTTTGACCTACAACAAAAAAAATTTTTTCCAATCGATTCGAAATGAAGTAATCTAGAAGATACTCAAGAAAGGATACGTGCAAAAACGCGATCTTCTACCGGTTTTCTTCAAAAAACTGATTTTTGAGTACAAAATGCTAATTTTCTCAAAACTTTTCCACAAAGGATACGATTTTTATTCGTGATTCTGATTCCCCATCCTCGAATTGAGGCACGTACATATTTCATCAGTCATAACTCACGACGAGCCATATCGATCCTCAGAGAGAGCCGGACAGCGTTATTTTCATTCAACAATAAATTTCTTATCTCACCTCTCCTCATTTTCATGCAAATTCTCAAGCATAGTATACCAATCGAAAGCTCTCGACGAGCTCTACAAAAATGACTTAGTAGTACAAGTCATGAAACTTGACCGTATTCAAGATATTCTAGAAAATCCGTTTTTTCACTTGCAATTGTTGTGTAATGTAATCGATTCACAACGAAACATTGCTCTTTGCTTTCTCCAATGTGTGTTTTTAAAAAATTATTTGTTAATAATGTTAAAGGAAGGAACAATAAATAAAATTGCAAAAAGGTTTATCTGAGATATTCATCATTGAAAAATAAACTTTCTGTAATACGAAACTATTCATCGATATTTCCGATATTGGAATCGGAATGATCGAATAAAACTATCCGGATCATTGAAATAGTCCAACGAAATCATAGATAGCCTCAGCAGTGATCTCTCTATCATCCTCTTCCACATCGACCTCCTCCTCGATCTGAATCTCTTCGTCCTCCAAATCCATGAGCATATCATCCAGAAATGCTCTTCTTCTTCTGCTCTTCACTCCCTCTCTCTCGAGATGTTTCTTCTTCGTTGCGACGAGAGTTCTGATGAGGTGCTTGATTTGTTCGTGGGTCATTCTCTCCGCGGGAAGGATGTCCACTTTTTCTTTCATTCTTTTCTCGACTTCCTCCGCAATGGCATCATTGTAGTACTCGTTGAAAAGTCCAGATCCTTCGCCTTCTGGTTGTACTTCCCTCCCTTCTTCGTAGTCCTTAGTGCCCATCCAATCGGCTTGGGATGATCAGCTGCCTGCTGGTACTACTCCTGGTGCTGGTAAACACATTGGAGAAAGCAAAGAGCAATGTTTCGTTGTGAATCGATTACATTACACAACAATTGCAAGTGAAAAAACGGATTTTCTAGAATATCTTGAATACGGTCAAGTTTCATGACTTGTACTACTAAGTCATTTTTGTAGAGCTCGTCGAGAGCTTTCGATTGGTATACTATGCTTGAGAATTTGCATGAAAATGAGGAGAGGTGAGATAAGAAATTTATTGTTGAATGAAAATAACGCTGTCCGGCTCTCTCTGAGGATCGATATGGCTTGTCGTGAGTTATGACTGATGAAATATGTACGTGCCTCAATTCGAGGATGGGGAATCAGAATCACGAATAAAAATCGTATCCTTTGTGGAAAAGTTTTGAGAAAATTAGCATTTTGTACTCAAAAATCAGTTTTTTGAAGAAAACCGGTAGAAGATCGCGTTTTTGCACGTATCCTTTCTTGAGTATCTTCTAGATTAGTTCATTTCGAATCGATTGGAAAAAACTTTTTTTGTTGTAGGTCAAAAATTGAGTGAGATATGGCTGCCAGAAGTGGAAGATAAAAAAATCGATAAAAATGCAAATTTGGCGAAATCAAGTGCCTAGGCCTTCTCCTTTACCTCACTATGGTCAATCATATAAATCTCATCCAAATCGGTGAGAAAAGTTGAAAAACTGTCGGTTGGCTTCTTTCATTCTTACAGGAGATCCGTGATAAGTAGTTGAATGCTATTGGATTCTTGTAACCATAGGTCGAAAAGTACGTTACAAAGTACCAAGCCTGACCGCATTTTGAGCCTAAATTTCCCAAAAAATCGAAAAATCTGACCGCATTTGATCCAAAATATCCCAAAAATCAAAAAAACCTGACCGCATTTTAAAATTCGATAACCTAGCTATTCGACCTATGCTTGTAACGTGAATCATGTCTCTTTTCTAATAATTATCGTAAATTTTAATAATAGTATTGATCGGTTGTTGCATTATGGCTATAAAGAATGTGTCATAATCCTACATAAATACAAATTGTGTTTATAGACGTCAGAAGCGTTTAGTCTTTACTACAATCACATCAAAAATGAATCTATCTGATGATGTTGATCTCGAAGACTTTGTTGCACGTCCCGATAAGATCTCTGGAGCTGATATCAACTCTATATGCCAGGAGGTTTCATCTTTCATCATTTTTATTCTGGGGAAGCTGAATGAACATGAATTAAATTTAAATTTAAATGTTTCGAAATATTCTTTATATTTTTACATCGATAGATTTTTAGACGACTATATGAGGCCGTTTGTGTAAGAAACGACCAAGTGCCGGCACAGTAAAAAAATTAAATTTTGGGGATCGGGGTTCTTAAGGGTGTAGATGATGATGGTCGTGTTAATTTTTCACCAAAACCCACCGTTGAGGCCAGACGACGTCGCGTTGAAATCGCGTTTTCTGTTTTTTCTCCTCAACTGATTGCACTAAAATTTGCATTCGATCCCACCAGGGGCAGTATCTCGCTAAAAATGCAATTCTCTATGAGAGAAATTCAAATTTTTAAAATTTCTAATACCTTTTCATGAAAAATGAATTAGACAGGCGTGATCGTCATCAAATTCTGCCCCTGGTGGCATCGTATGCAAATTTTAGTGCAATCGGTTGAGGAGAAAAAACTGAAAACGCGATTTCAACGCGACGTCGTCTGGCCTCAACGGTGGGTTTTGGTGAAAAATGAACACGACCATCGTCATCTACACCCTTAAGAACCCCGATCCCCAAAATTTAATTTTTTGACTGTGCCAGATTTATAATATTTTAGTCGACTCTTACGAAAACGGCCTCATATGTGCATTGTTTCATGTTTTAATCGGTAGATATTTAAAAGAAAGTATTATTTTATTAAATATATCATAAATTTAGGCCGGTATGCACGCTGTTCGTGAGAATCGTTATGTTGTCCTCACAAAGGACTTTGATAAAGCATACAAGAATGTTATCAAGAAGGATCAAAATGACTTTGAGTTCTATAAATAAACCTGTGGTGTATGTGAGATCGACGTTTCCCAATTACGGCTCCGAGTGCTACACCATATATGTGTGTTATTTAAATATTCTCATCATCCCCATTCTTGTATTTGCTAAGACATACATAATTTATTCGCACTATATTATACTACTACTTGTAAGGTGTATCGATCGATTGTAATGATGTGAATGAAATGATAAAGGGAATTGCTCTAAGATTGTTCATTATTCTAACAAGATTATTGATTATTCTATGCCACTTGAGTTGATTCAATTAATCATCGTAACACACAGCCAAAAATTATCAAAGATCAATAGTGTAAACAGGATCAACACTGTTTAGAATGTACAGTAGCGCCGGAAAGTAGGTGCCAACTTTTTTGTTTTTGTCATATTTTGTGAACCAAGCGTGCTATCGGGCCGCTCTCGCGAGTTCTTATGAGAAATTTATCGAGGAATCCGGCCCTGATATTGCGGAATCATGAAAATTTCTTATTGTTGCGTAATGATGACGCAACAATGACCACTTTTTTGAAAAATCATTAACTCCGAGGAAATTTTTTTCCAGCCTACCGTTCTTCTATAAGTTTGAGATCGATGTTTGGCATATGAAATGTGTAGGAAATCAATCGACATCATTCGAGACTATCGTTCTTCGTTTTGTTTCCGCTTTTTCTCCCTTTCACTTATTTATTGTATGATTGACGATGATTTATTGTTATTCTAAGTTTTTTATGATTAATATTCTGTGTCAAAATTATGTGTCATTTCTGGAGAAGGTTTTGCTAATTATCGTATAGGTGCTCGCCAAGGCATTTCTCGACTTTTTTTCGAAAAAATTTCTCTATTTTTATTCGAGAAATTCGAGAAAAAGTTAAAATTTAAAATAGATTTAAACTTCTATCTACAGTGAAATATGTGCTTCTTAAATCCCTTTTAAGATTCAAATTGCTCTTACTACGACATGGCATTGTCTTATTGATTGCTAATAGCCAAATAGAACTTCCATTCTCTTATTTTTCTTAGTGTTAATACATCCCCTTGGTGGGTCGCCACATCTAAAATATTCCGGTTTCATGTATTCACTATTATTCGTTTTTGTTTTGAACAATGTTATCACCTGTAAATGTTGCTATTGTTGGAAAAGAGAGAAAAAGTTATGAAAACGCATTTTATTATATTTTTTATAATTTTTCTCAATTTTTCTCGAATTTCTCGGATTTCTCGAAAAGATAAATCAAGAAATCTTATTCGAGAAATTTTTCTCGAAAATGTTTTCTCGCACACCCCTGGTGCTCGCTATGTTACAAAATACACTCGTCCAAGTCTCAATTCGAAAAATTTTCGGTCTCTCTTGTTAGAAGAAATCAATTTACATTAGTTATAGATGAGACTACTTTTAACAATCATCGTTTATCGATTGATTCATGAATAGTATTGATATGATAAATTAACATCCAATGGATCAATAACGATAGATAGAATATCTCCAGTATATTGTATTTGATGGGAATAAGGAGGAATGAAGAATGTCGGTTCCTTCTTACTAACCTCCTCATTCTTCGAATCGAATTGAATTGTGAGTCTTCTAATCATGGGCTCAATCTGAATATTATTTTTCAAACATTGTATAATGTAATTAATTTTATGTTGTAAAATTAAACAAATGAAAATGTGAAACCTGTAGTGAACTACAAAGGATGGCTGATCGATAAGCTGGAAGAAGGAAAATTGTTGATAAAAGAAATACTGGATTGAATAGATGAAGAATCCATGGTCGTTCAATGATCTAAAAACATTGATATGAAATATGTCATATCATATCATATCATATGTCATATCATATCATAATGGGACATATCATATTTGAAATATGAAATATGATATATCCCTCTCCATTTGAAGGACAATTAAAATGAAGACTAACGTATAGATTTTGAATGGCCAGAGTAGAGGCAGTTAATGTATCTCTTTCTATCGAAATCTCATGTAGAAATATAATAACAAAGTTAAGTGAACAGGCTGTAATACTCATTATATTCTCAGTTCATGATATCAAATTTCTACCATAGTATCGATACCAATACTGATGGTAAAACGTACAGACAAGTCCATAAGAATCTAAATATAGAACAACAATCAATCAATCAATGCTACTACCGTTACCTGCCCCTATTTTTGATTATCAATTTATCGCAACTGTCATGCTTGTCACTGGCTGCGATGCAAGATGTCTTAAAATACAATTATTGATTACAAATGATTTAGATTCTTACAATAATTAATGTAATGAGTAGAAGAATCGGTCCTGTTCCATTAATAAGATGGAAGATATGAATTGGAATATGTGAGAGTAAATCAGAGAATAGATAACATATAATAAGTAGAAGAATAGAAAATGATGACATTATTGAGAAAAGAAATCTAAAAAAATATTTAGAATAAGTGAATTATTGATTGGTTGATGACCTTCCCGTGAAACAAATGTGCTCTCGTTTTCTAGAGATGAATGAGAGTGACATTAAGAGTATGGATGAAGCCCATGGAAAGATCATTCTACTTGAACGTTGGAGAAGAGCCAAGATACAGAAAACGAATGAAAATCTATGATAAATAACGATTATATTTATTTCCCTTATATTATTAAATTATACGATTATATTTTATTATTGGTAAATCAAATTTTAAAGACGATACTATAATATACCATATTTTGACTTCTTTCGCATGAGAGAATGAACCGTTTTATATTATCTTTGAATATTCTTTTTTACATAAAACCCTTACAAAGCCGATTCTTTCCAATTCATTGCGAGCAGTGTAGCGATAAGTTTCATTACAGCTGCAAAACCTGAATGATATTTTTGAAATTGTTTTCTTGCAATTAGCTAGTTCTTACACTATTCAACAGAAAGTCCTAATTTCAACTTCATTTTTTGTATTGTAAAATTATGGATTATGATTAATTATGTATGGATTTGTATTGTAAAGTTAATAAAATATTATAAAATAAAATAATGAGAACATGTCTGGAATAAGAAAGACGCAACGAAAGGACGTGCTGGTTCTCCATATGGAAGTCGTTGAGTGCAACAAAATATTGATAATCCACATAATAATTCAATTACAGATAGAATCAATGTAGGCTCTGCAATATTTTACAAGGAGTCTCTGATGGTTTAATTCGGCCATAATGTATGATTTATAGCTTATTAGATAGCCCTTTATCTCCAGATAAAGGATCTCTAGCTCGGAATAGTAGTGCAGAGAACTAGCCCATCATTGCGCGCATCATCGCCTCACACGCATTAAGGAAATTGCACTGAAAAAGTGATCAAACTTTGGAAGGCTTTAACTTCGGGTGCAGATGGCCGTTGCGTTTTTTTAAGAGAGATCCTTTATCTGGAGATAAAGGGCTATCTAATAAGCTATAAATCATACATTTTGGCCATCAGAGACTCCTTGTTAGTGAACTAGAAGGTGTGCCAAAAATACCCGGACTGATTTGATCATTATGATGCCTCCACCTATTGTATCATGACAAGGAGTGACCTCTCCCTATTCAAGGTTTCAATTCAATTAGTCATATCTTCGATATCCTTCCTTTACCCGTAATTCTCAAGTGTGTATCATGTGTACTATGACACCGTTCATCGTTCATCGACCTCTCAATAACACATTGGTTAAGTATTAACCGTTTATCCAGTATATCTTCCCTTTTGATTATTACATTCATCGCACTCTTTACTACGGAGACAGAAGGGGATGTCAAGGGTGTCCCCTTGATCGCCTCATAGTCTGATAAGTTTTGGAAAAAGGAAGTTGATTCCCTGCGGGGTGGATATGTAGATGACGTTCGTGATTAACCATCTTCATTTTATTGGCACATGACCGACGGGTAATTAATTGTGTAAAGAAAAGACAAATTATTGCGAAATATAAAAGCAGTATGGCGAACTTCAGACGAGTTTGGCTTCGAGTTAGTAGAGAATGAATCAAAGAGAGAGAGAGAGAGAGAGAGAGAGAGAGAGAGAGAGAGAGAGAGAGAGAGAGAGCGGGGAGGGAAGGTGGAAGGAAGGGGGATTGGGATCATTTGTCGAACTTTTCTGTATTTAGCAGAGAATACTTCTGTGTTTAGCATTTAGTAGCAAGATTTTATACACAAGTACATTTTCTATGGACAATATGTTACACCCTAATATAAAGACAACGGTCCGGGTAATTTTTTCACACATTTATTCAATCAACAAAGTATATATTATATGGGGCTATATACCATACCATATTTCCCTCCTAACTGTAGAATGGAGAAGCCATCGTGAGGATCTTCCATCTATACATTTAAGTATTAAATAATGAAAAAGAAATTTAAATACATCAGCGGGATAAAATCATAAGGAAACAAGTTCAGAATAAACATATCTACATCATTCTGATAAAATTTTTGATAATATTATTTATACACGTTTACTTTGTGGTGAATAAATATATCAAAATGATCATGAAATGATAGAGAGTAACTGCGAGATAATTTCACTTTATACGAGCGATATTTGAATAACTTCGATCAAGTAAATATTGATATAATATGACAAAATCTCACGCTAAATAAGTAATATTCTACTTTTCCTAGGTGAGAAATAAAAAAAAGTTAATGTTAGGATGGACGACTGCAAACAAGTTTAAATATTTTATTCAAAGTCAACTATTAGTCGAAGTGAAAACTCCACAACGCAATACATGTATAACAAACAAATAGATTAATATATAGTTAGAGGTTGTCCATTAAGATATCGAATTCATTGCATAGTTTCATATCGATAAATATATGAAACTTTATAAATAAGGATTGTTAACGAGCTATTTTCAAATAGAATTATTAATAAAAAAAGAAGATACAATTTGGCCTCTTCATCTCATTATTATTAATAGTATTAGAAACCTCTCTGAATACATAAATTACAGGTTCACGTATAGTACAACAATCACATCATACATAAACACACAAATAAAAGATATCTAAACGTTTGTCGATGGTGTATTCATCTCATTTGTTAGAATGCTATGAAGAAACCATTCACTGAGATTTACATCTCTCTGAATATGGAATGATGAATAATGACATGACATAAGCATATATAAATGTAGCATGACATGAAGCATCATCACAATCACGATTGGGTAGCACTATCAAAATGTAGTTGTTGATGTGGTTCTGGAATTAGAGAACTTTCGTCTTGACGATGATAAATGTCTGGCTAGACTCTTGCCCCCAATGATCATCTTCTGTAGTTCAATACGAAATGGAGCTATGAATATCATTGATGCAGTCATATTTAGTCCTGTTGTTAGATATGAGACCATCTCGATCATTCCAAAATACCAACTATTCACGTGTTTATCTGAACCTGTCTTGGAATAGAGTTTTTGATTATTGTATCGATTACCGTAATAAATCATAGTGACTGAAATGTATGCTTTCGTAGACATTGTTATGACGGGTACGATACTTTGAACGAGTAGAGCAAGGGCTACAAACAATTCATCAACGGCTTTTGACTTTCGAACGAAATGAACTGAAATTAGGTCCTGTTTACTTTTTATTTTCATTTACTACTCGTGTATGTTTTTTGATCTGTGACGTCGTTCACATACACTGAGAGCAAACTTACCTGTCAAATCGTTACCCCGATACACTTTCCTGGCAAACGATTACCCCAAATGGAAAGGAATTCAACGGCTGAATTCACCATTTGGGGTAATCGTTTGCCAGGAAAGTGTATCGGGGTAACGATTTGCCAGGTAAGTTTGCTCTCAGTGTAGTTTGATCTATACACATTCATCCTTAATGAGGGACACAGAAAGAATGAAATTGTTAATTGTCCCATAAAATGGAGAAGAATAGATAAAATAACCTCTCGTGCAACGATGATGTAGAAGATACACGGCTGTTATTGAATTTAGAACAACGGCTATTAAGGGAATTACAAAGATATACAAATTCCATGCCTGCAAAAGAAATATCTGATTTGTCTGAAAAAGAAAATGAGAGAATTTACTAACAAGCTTAGCGAATGGCTCATAATAGAATAGAACGGGACTACAAACGGGATTTGGATGTGGTGTACTCCTAGTGAAGATGTATATGAAGAATATAAACTGTACAGTAATGGTAAGATTACGGTATGTTAGAGGGATACGGTAATGAAGAAACTCACAACAGGAATACATGCCAATGAGAAGAAAAAGAAATTGGATAAGACTCTACATCTTCGTTTGAAGATAACCGTAACTAATCGAGATATACTTACTGCCTAAAAAGTTCAATGAATATTTATAATTCTTTTTTTCCGGTAGTAAAATATAACTGTTTGTAAAGTGTACTTTTATAAATGCCATATTTTGAAAGACATAGTAATCACCATAAAAATGTTAAAATGCGGATCTATCTACCGCTAGGACTTGACCACCTAACAAATCATTGATCGTCATTTGATCTTTGATAAACAACAGAGGCAATTTACGAGCTGCACTTCTCCTCCACCCCTTACCCTCTATCCTTTTTTACTTCTCCTGCTCTCATTTATATTTACTTCCTTTTTAAATGTATTATAAATCAAAAATTAAATTAAAAATAAATGTGAAAACTCACCGTGAGAGAATTATACGATAAGTAATTTAGTACTGATAATCCAATTCTTGTTAGAGTACAATTGAGAACTGTTGTACTTATATCCTAAATATATTCACATTATACAATATTCTCGAAGGTTAATTTCAATATTTCAGGTATTTTATCTTTTATAAGTCTCTCGATATCCAATTTCATTCTTTTATTTGATCAAGTGGAGGTTTCTTTTGATACAAAGAAAGAGAAAGAACAAAATCCTTACTTTAGTGGCGAAGATTCCTAACCACACGAAGAAGAAAGTATTGGGAATAGAAAAGATCAATTGAACAAGACCAGAAAACACAATTGTTGCCTGAGAATTAATCATATCAATATTGAGGGACTTTTATCGGATTGTCAATTCAGTTTCTCTCAGCTTACAATTTGGATTTTATTCCTGACAACAGCTTTAATTTACCACATATAAGGAAGTATATTGAGAAAGTTTTATATTAAAAAAATAGTTGATCCTGGATCATCGAAAACGTGAATAAAAAATTATGAGCACTTGGAAAATGATAACTCGGTTGGTATAAAAGATATTGAGCGTATAAAAATCACTTGTTTTATTTGTAGAAGAGACTATTTCTTGTTTTGCATGGTTCAGAAACTATGCCGATCTCTTTTATATATCAAATAGAGCGCGAAGGTCACCCGGGTTAGGTGAGAGGCAGCGGAGAGACAATCGAGAGTTGGGCGAGATCTAGCCTTTGAGCGACTTCCGTTCTTTAGAGCCCGTTTGTCATTTTCTTATGCAAGTATATTTTATACTCAAAATATCTATGTTTCTTTTGAAAAGCGGATTTGATTACGCGTATATCTGCGAACAACTTTGACATTTGGTGTAAGCTATCGCGCAGATTCTACTGTTTTTTCGGACCCTTGTAAAATAGTTTTTCATCATCCAATTTTCGAAAAAAATAATAAAATTTTCGTACAAATTTGCAACTTTATATTTCACAAAGTTAATCTAAACATACATGTAACTTCATTGTTTCACTGATTTTGACCCCTCCCAACTTCAACGTTCTCAAACAATGTCATTTACATTTCAAATATAGTATTTTTAGAGTTATGCCGCGAAAAAAGAAAACTCTCGAATCAAAAATTTCAAAATTACAAAATTGAGTTTGACCTTCCAACTTTTTTGACCATATTCTAAATGTCCTCTACGAAATTTGTCCTTTAAAGGGGACCCTAGAGTTTTTCGCGAATAGCTGGCCAGGCAGAACTATAGATTTTTCCAGAATGATTGTCATTCAATACTTTTCGTTTATGCAACTGTACTTGAATAGATTTAACTTTAATTCTCTGAAGAAACCAAAATATACCTTGTATTTATGATATATCCTTGGATTTCGTCGACAACAAATAATCATAAAATATATGGGAATATATCCGATATTGAGCATGATTGCATTACGAATGGCATTCTCGCGATAAGAGGAATGATAAACTGCCGGAACGTCGAAATATTGAGATGACATTGTATTAATTGAAGAGACTCATAGAATAATGAATACTGATCGATATATTATAAAATCAATATTTCAAATGGCCAAATATTGATAATAGTGATGAATTCTGGAAAGATTTTATAAATAGATTGAGGGTATTGTGAAAGTAAGAGATAGTCAGAAGACTGAAAGATAGTAGGAATAGTTTAATTAGTGGAAGAATATATTAGTGAGAGTGGGCGTGTGTACACTTAGTCGATGAGGAAACGAGAACCACAAAATAAAAGCAAAGAGTAAAAGCATAGACAAGAAAGGGAAAAAAGATGAAATGAAGGGAAGACTTGTTCGAAATGTGTATGATGCCATAAGGATAAAATGAGTACGAAATGAGAAAATACTTTGCAAACAAGAAAAGAGGCTGGGGACATCCAATATTCTTATGATTCTGACTTCGTTTCTCTTTTACAAACAAATAAATGTTCCGAAATCTTTATTAAGCTGGTTTATGAAAATACTGAAAATAGAATACAATGAAAAGGCGAAAATAAATGAAATTGAAAATTGCGAAATACGTTTCCAGAGGAGTTTCATAAAAAGGAAACCGTAGATTAATTAGTGATTGGATGAATTTATTTATTTAAAAAAAAGAATGAGTGAGATGTTTGAAGGAAGTAGTGTAGTGAAGAATATACTAAATAGATGAATGAAAGATGTTATTGAATATTACAGGATAATAGGTCAAATCTTTCAGGATAACTTTTTTATGTTAAACTAAATATGTAAAGGAATATCAAAGATCTCAGTTGTTCTCTAGTTCGTCAAACTTGAGACCGATTAGCTTTTACAATACCACGACGTCAAGTTAGACGCGGAAGTAATTTTCCTAAATTTGAGAGGCTTGCCAAATTGTTTATAGAGTGATCGGGGGAGAGATATTGTTGAGAGCAAGTTGAAACTAACTATAAACTAATTACTGAAACAGATAACATATGAATGAAGTGTTCTATCGTTAAGATAGAATGAAGAAGTAGTAGATGGATGAGAGAGGATTGGATTAAATACAACCACAACTACTCACAATCATACGAGGAAACGTCTTCAATACGATATTCCTGAAATATGATGATATGAATACAATGCTTACTCTATCCATGAATGAATTATATATGAAGTATCAGTAGTTATGTATGCATACCTCTGTTGATCGTAATATAGTAGAGTTAGTGAGTCCATTCTATCAGGTGCACAACATACTAATGGAAGACCAGAACCAGAAGATGATGATGATAGAGCAGATTGAACTAAGGCATGATTTGATGCACGAGCTTCCTGATATGGATTATTTATTCATTATATTTAGTTGGTATGTCGTTATTTCCTTTTGTGTAATGTTTACATAGTGTGGGAGGGAGGGAAGAGTGGAAGGGGATTGAAAAATAACAATATTGTAGGTTCACAGATACTACTTCTTCTTCTTTATCATGTACGATTGAGAAATGCTCATGCCACTAAATTTATATGCTCTGTTCAAAATTTGCGAAAAGAAAAGAACTCTTTCGTCTCTTTTGTGTTCCATTTATTCTATTTTCTGACTTTTGAACACAATATAACACTAGAAGACTGATAGAGATTATTCTCGTGTCGACTATTCATTTTAACAGGAAGGATGTGATTATTATGTTAATAGAAAAAAATTTATTACCTTTCAATCAAATGTCAACAAAGATCAATCTACGAGTCAATATCGGTGAATGTATGTAATTGTAAATATTATATATCTATTGTGTATCATTTGATCACGATATTCAAACGAAACTAAAATCAGATCAATATTTTGAAGGTTGACGGTCCCATTTTGCTACTTCCTCTGGTTTCTAACAAGCACCAATCCACTACGCTGTTCTTATGGTTTTAGACTAATTATTCATGTTCATTAATAAGCAGATCTAGCCATCGGTTGAAGAATCTCAGAGATTAAAAGAGAGTTATAGACCATACGGTACATTTTTGAATTTTGTCAAAAAAAAGAAATTTCAAAATATCCAAATTTTCTATCATTGTCAACGGATCACATCATTTATCACGACAAACCGAGTTTAATTGACTTTACAGTTAAGTTTACACCATATGAGAGTCAAAAAGCGCAGTTTCTTCCAAGCTCATGTTGTTTATTGGTGTTTTAACCAATGGAATGTTCTATTCTGATGAGAGACATACGATTAACAAACTGTCGTTAAATCTAATTGTCATCACCTTCATTGTGGTGTGGAATAGGAAACGTAATCCAAACTTTGTGAATGAGAATCATTGAATCTCCATAAAATCTTTTATTCCCAGAGTTAGGAATAAAAGAGAGATATGAGGTATAGATAACGCCTCTTGCTTGCTTCTTACTCACTAACTAGTAAGAGCGAGTGGAACCCATAGGAATAAAGGACTGACAACAGCAGCGACGTGAGCAACGACTAAGTAAAAAGGGCAACAACCAATCTCCTATCAACCTAATCCATTACCTTTGGAAGAGGGAATGGACATTCTCCTCCACAGAATCCAGCTTCGAATGCGAGAGGAGCAATTACCTATATTGTTTTATTTTAAATATGATTGTACTAACAATTACCATTACCCAATCGGACCAACCAATTTCAGAAAAATCGACACGGAGTGGTTGTCGAGAACAGATCTGGAACGAATAACTTCATGATAATATTTCCAAATTTCCAATACTATGTCGTTAATGTCGATAACAATGAAAAATTGTAAAAAAATAAGCAAAAAATAAATTACAGCGTGTTTATCATGTTCATGATGAAGTAATACAACATCGACTCCGTCATCTAATTTATCATTCACAGCAGTTGTCATCTCAAGTGTACGTTCACCCATCTCTTCCTGAATTTAAAAATATTAATTTATTTAAATGATCATTTTTAAATCAAATGTTTCTCTAAACCTTCTGTTCATTTTCAGATCCAATCTTCAATATTCTTTCAGATATCTTCATATCCTTATTCTTCTTTTCATATTCTTCTCCAAATCCCCAAAATGGATGTTTAGCACGCATTTTCTCGTAACGACGACGAGTAAATTTGGTCTGTAATTTATTTTAGATAAGTTTCTTCTAATCAGAAATAAATAATAACAATGAGTCTATAAAGCAAAATCATTTTAAACACTGAAATCACTGAATTGAATACCATACATTTTTGACTCTTGTATTGAGTAGAGATGGACCCTTCTCAATATATTCATTCATCGCCTTCTCAAGAACATTCGAATCTTCACTTTCATAAGCGAAGTAACTGTCTGCAAGAATAGTCACATATATTTATAATGTTCATCGATATATCAAGACCAATACAAATACAAAATATACACACAATGAGATATTAATAAACATCCAAATAGTTATTTGTTCATCCTTCATCATATTATTGTTGTATTATTATCAACATGTTCTTGTTTATGTATTTCTTTTAAGTGTAGTGATTACTAACCCAAAAAAACTTTTGTTATCCAACTCAATATAGGTTCTACTGAAGATGACCAACCCCATTGTTTAGAGGATCACTGTCTAGAACCTATGGTCGAAACAGTGTTCCACTAAATAGTATTTAGTAAATTTGTATGATTTGTGATTAGTGCTATTCATTCTTTCAATAATCTAACCTGAATTAATACTTCTCTTTTCTCTTCTACTACTTCTTCTATCTAATATTTCTTCTTCTTCATTTGATCGAGTATATATAGTAAGGAACGGCGAATGTTTATTCATGAATTGGGTCATAGGACGCATCCTCTTTCCATCGTCACGACGGAGCTACAGTAAAACTGCATTTAATTTAAATATAAAAGATGCTTTGAAACATCTATGACATATAGGACACATATACACAAAACACATAGGATATAGGATAACACATATAGGATATATTGGTCACACTGTTATAAGTTGTTCATAGACATTCATAAACTTTTCATAGAAAGTCTTAAGCCGTTATTGTGAAGAAGAAGAGATTAATATAACCTTTATAATGAGATTGGTAGAGTTGGCGAAGTTGTGAAGGATTGGTTTGACAGCATTCCATGTAACACCAGCTTGAGAGATTCCAACGATCTGAAGATTCAATCACATAATTTCACTCATTTCCAATCATAGTATACTTTTTTGGTATGACATTTGTGATTGATATTTGAATATGAGTCGTTATATTCCATTTAATGGAAGAGACAACGGTGTGACATTTGTGAAAAAAAAAGTAAATCCAATAAGTGAAAAAGTTGTTCTCTTGGAATGCTCAGAGAGGATGAAGTGATAACATATTGAGAAAGAATTATGATGGAGAAGATAGAATATCAATTAATAATTCCATTATACCTTGAGAGATACATGACTCTTCTCTAGATCATTTCCAAGTAAAGCTTCAACATTGAGAGCACGAGCAATTCGATCAGGATGTGAACCAAGAATATGTAGTTCTGCACGAATCTGATTATGAAGAAATTATATTATACAATATATCTACCAGGGTTGTACGGAAAATATTTTTCGGAAAAAATTTCGGAAAACTTTTTTTCCGGTCTAAAAAACCGGAAAAAATTCGGAAAAACCGGAAAATCCGGAAAAATTCTGAAAAACGCATTTTATAGTGTTTTATCTAACAATTACTTTGAAAACGATCAAAGCGAACATAGTAATGATCAAAAAATCATTTAGCAGCAAATAAAAGCTAACAATTATCCAAAAACATAAAAATGAACAATGTGAAGCTTAGAATCCTAGGAGTTGAAAATTCACGTTAAGGAACAACAATGTTATATACGTGATTATTGATAAATATTCGCGAATTATGGGTAAGAACTATGACCAGCCTGATAAAAATGACCAAAAAATCATCAAATGTTGTGTTTCATACAGTACAGCAGAATCCCCCAGTGAAAATGGGCGCCCCGGGTGACCCGGGGAGCCCATGAGGCCCCTCGATTTTTTACGCTTTGAATGATGTATATCAGCCTTTCAAATTGTTTGCGTTGTTTTACTCCAGCGTCGACGGAATTTATCAAAGAAATTTTGGAATTTTATAAATTACGTAGCCTGAGAAAAAATATTGAAAATTATAATTTTTATTAATTTTTGGCAAATGCCGCGCGAAAATTTTGCATAACTCGCGCGCGCTCGGCAAATTCTATCGCAAAGTGAAATTTTCCCAGCTTTTCTTTTTCCTTGCACAATTCAGTTGACAAGCATTTAAAAATTCTAAACTTTCCTTGATGAAATCAATCAAATCTGGAGTAAAACAACGCAAATAATTTGAAAGGCTGATATTAATCATTCAAAGCCTAAAAAATCGAGGGGCCTCATGGGCTCCCCGGGTCACCCGGGGCGCCCATTTTCACTGGGGGATTCTGCTGTACTGTATATATTTTTTACTCTGTACAGCATTTATTTTTTTCCGGTTTTCCGAAAAGGGGTCGGAAAAACCGGAAAATTTTTCCGGTCGGAAAATTTTCCGCACAACCCTGATATCTACATCTCTGGAATTATAATATATCGTGCGAATAAATCTAAATATTGATTTGATAACTCACAAGCCGATCTCCAATTTTCAGTTGTGACAATGGAAAGACGAGGATTTCCTTTCCTTGCCATATATCTGCAAAGAAGATTATTTATTGTTATACATTACATTTATAATCTCAGAGAATAAGGTTCATCATCACTTCCAAGCCCAAAAAAAATGTTTCATGAAAGTAGCATACTATAATCGTGAAATTTCTCTATGCTATTAGACATTGTCTGCTACTGCGAAAAGATTTGAATATTAATAATTAATTTCCTTGTAATGATAAATGTAACGAACCAATGACTGGAGAAACAGTTCTCACTGTACCAGCGATACCAGACATCACAGCCTCTGTGTATAGATCTTTCATATAGGAATGAATACGAAGGGGTAGATGTCTACCCTCTGGCTCCGCTGAAACATAATAAACTATTTTAGAAGAAAAATAAGCATTCTAAATGATTCTCGTTCCTTTTTGTGTGATTCATTTAGCAACTCGGTCCCAACAACGTGGAAAATTAATAAATCAGCTTTCGTTCAGAAAAATGTTGTGAAATATCTCACCGTGCACGTCAATTTCAAGAAGACTTCCAACCACACTCTTCATATTTTGTTGTTGTTCAAGTTGTAGTGAAGTCGCGACTACTATTACATAAGATAAGATAAACCATCGTTGTGGTATCATCCTAAATATCATTTTTTTAAAACTTTTTTAAAGCTTTTTGAAATGATCGTTGGCAAATAATCAATAATGATTAATCGAAATGGGTATGATTAAAGGGAGCACGGCCCTTCACACCGATGTTTTCATTTGTAAGTTTGGTTTTGTCATCATTTAACAAAGTGAACTGTTTAGTGGGTCTTTGAGCTCTCACAGAGTAAATGAGAGAGAAAAGAGGACTGTGATGGTGGTACAAATATATATAAGTGGCGTAGTATGAAGGATGAGTACGAGAGTAGGAGAACTAGTAATATGCACGGCACTATTAGTGAAGAGAGGTTGGAAGGGTAAAAGGGAATGAAGGAGAGATAGAGTGAGACATGAAAAGTGGTAGGTTGAATTCATTCTTATGAATTGAAATGAATGAATTAGATTGATAGCTAAATAATAGGAAAGGTCGAATAATGAAAATGATAAAAAGACGAGATTGAGATAATGAAAAAAGTTTAAATTGCCATATGATTTAAAGTAGAAAAAGAGAATTGAAGGTTAACATGAGATGAATCAAATAGTCAGACTAAGAAAATGTACAAATATATCACATATCTCATATTTCAGTTCCCCCCTTAATGATTTGATTTTAAAAGTACTGTAATTTCAATGAATAATTGAATGAAATGAACACGATTCTTGATGAAAAAGATGTCATATTGGAAGAAGAAGAAGATAAGATAAAAAGAAGAAGAAGAAGAGAAAAGAGTCATCAGGTCAAGACTGATAGTGGATCTAACACAAACATTAGCACACTCCCACTTGCTACTCTCTCCCTCTCCCTCTCCCTCTCCCTCTCCCTCTCCCTCTCCCTCTCCCTCTCCCTCTCCCTCTCCCTCTCCCTCTCCCTCTCCCTCTCCCTCTCCCTCTCCCTCTCCCTCTCCCTCACTAGAATCACCTATCATTGTCTCCCTCTCCATCACAGATGGATTGTAGTGTAACAGATTGACATAAGTTGACGAATGTGTCATTCATCGAGTACTAATTATGAAGGGATGGAAATAGATCAAGAAAGAGTTCACAAAAAGAACTGAACAAATTCTAAAACTTTCTTCCCTAGAACAAAATACATAAAGACAGTTAAGATTTACTATAAAGTTGAACTCATTAAATAATCTAATTCAATAATCTCTGTGTCAACTTATAATATTGTTAATGTTCAGTTTGAACACACTCAATTTATTCGATGTGATTGAAGAGAGATATAGACTCATATGGTTTATGATTGTTCAGTATCCATTTTCATTTGTTCTCATATACACATTGTCTATCTACTTCAATATATGTCAGCTCTGGACAATATACTGTAGATTACAGATTCACATGAAATTGTTGCAAATTTTTGATCTTTTGTGTATTTCTATCAAGTATCAGTCCGAGTTGTCGTTTAAAAAATTAATATATGATGTTTTAATATTCCTCTTATGAAACTCAAATTCAAGTAAATTTACCTCCCTTTGAACTCCCCGACATATCTAGATCATTCATTTGCCTCATTACTGGTACCACTTGAAAGCAACCTCTAGTCAGGTGCAATTTAGTACGTCTTGGAGAGAGAGGGGGAATAAGGAGAGGGAGAGATTAAAGAGGTCTCCCATTAGATAGAGATAACATTGGTTTAAGAAGGGATAACAGTTGTTAGATTGAATCTATCATGTAATAGAATTGATGAATTAGTGGACTACTACATTCTACATCTTCCCTATTCTCTCCCTCTCCATCTCCCCTCTCTCCCTCTCCCTCTCCCTCTCCCTCTCCCTCTCTCTTCCTCTCCCATCATAACTCCTTCAACATTGAGTGATTGACAAGCTACATGAGATGAAAGAAGAGATTATAATTTTCCACTCAGGCAACTTTGATCTTGTGTGTCAAAATGTAGAATGTTTGGGTTAAGATATAATATGTAATTGGATTGTGTGGTGGTAATGAATCGAATGGTGATATAATAGAATGAATTGAAGAACGAAATGCATGATGAATAATGAAGTTTTATAATGGCTCGTTGCAAGGATATGTCATAAATATTCTATCGAATTGACTTCGATTATTGTAATATATCTTTTATTTATTCAAATATATCATGGATAGAAATACAATGGAATAATCTGTAAGATCATGTGTATATAAGTCTATGCTTGTTTATTTGTCATCTAAATAATGAAAACTACGGTATACAGTATAAGATGATTTTGTCTGTATGGTGATCGGTTTGTCAATGGTTCAGTGAGAAATTACTTGTACGAAGGAAATAAGTGGTGGGAATATAAAACGGAGAATTATTATTTAAACAAGTTTTTCAGAGAATTCATCATCTGTGATTGTGACACTTCGTTCTTTTGAAAGAGCAATACGAACATCTCCTGAAGCTACCGTAGCCTCTCCAGATTCATTTAAACTGATCGTGGTCCCAGAACGAAGAACCTTATCATCGTGGAGTACGGTAGTCTCCACAGATGTTTCATTCCCTTCGATTCCTTCATCAGAACTCACATCGTATATGCGCTTATGTCTTGGAACCTTAATTTGTTTTTATTATTGTCATTTGTCGGACTTTCTCTATTGGAATGGAAATACTTGGTACTGTACTCGATGATGAAAAGGAATGATACTCTTACTTCTTCTCCATCAGATACATCAGAATCATCAGAAGCAGCTGAATACATTGTAGTCGAAGTTACGAATCCTGAAGATGATGAAAGTGGAGCAGTTATATGAGATGAATTGGAGATTGATGAGGCAGGAATATCGATTACTGAAATTATATTTCCAATTGAAAAAAGGTTCTAAGGCTTCAAAGAAATATTTTAAAGTTCGAAATCGGACCCTGTTCAATTATGTTTCGATGTGGAAATTACGTATGATTGGTAATAATTTAGGTAATTTTTCATCTATTATAGATTAAGAAGTACTGTTCAATATATTCTGATCACTATCACAAAATATACAATGATTTTTAAAAATAATCACATAATTGTACCTGGTGGTGGAGGGAGACTTGATTGAGTTCTAGCTGAATCATCAACAATCAAATGTTCTATATCAGAATCATCAAATGAACGATCATGAATTGTCTTATCATTATTATTTGATCCTCTTGATGAAAGAGGTGATGGTGAATCCTGAATGGAAGATTAAGGATTACTGTAGTTTGATTGAGAGAAACTTACAATATCAGAATGATCATCTTGTGTCTTAGACTGAACTCTGCAGAGTGTTTCACGTATTTCGTTCTGTGATATGGAAGCTCTTTTTTCAATTGTTCTGAAATCAGTAATTATAGCTTATTTTAAAAATTTGAAGTGATTTTATAAGTTTTGGGAAAATTGAAAATAAGTACAAAAGACAGTAACCTTGGCTACTGATTCCGCCGAATCTGCAGAACTAATTGAATATCCCCGAATACACATTCTCGTTTTTACCAACAAAAAGAGAAAATGGTTCTTACTTTCTCAATTCATCATCAGATTCTTCCTCTAGTTCTTCCATGATTTCCTTGAATTCTTCCTTAACAAGCTACAATTTACTTCTCTATCAACAATATCTTTCATTTATATGTATTCTCAATCTATTCCTCTTTTCTCTTTCCATTATTGAAGACACATAAATAGAACAAATGCCATTCTCACTACTATTAGAGATTAATTCTCACGAATCATCACATAATTCAAAGAGCTTAAATAGTAGACATAATATACTTTTGGTCGTAAAATGAGATGATTTTATGAAATATTTAACCTCAATCTTATTCAAATCTTCATCGTTGACAGGAATGGGCGTCTTTGGAGAGTTTACTTCGAGTTTGGGAATCATTGAATGTGTCTGGGGCTGCATAAAGTTACTTTGTAATTGTAAGTTAGTCCATTATATTTGATTCTACAACAACGATCGTATTTTAACAGCTTTTGAACAATCATCTATATTCTTTTCATCTCATAAATAATGAAGATGTAACCTTAATTGAAATGACATCTTCAATTTCATCTTCTTCCTTCTCAATTTCTTTTAATATTTCTCGTTTACTTCGATTGTATTCCAATGCGACCTAAATATAAAAAGTTCATGTGAATATGGATGATGTGGAAGAGATATGTGAGATACTTTATAATCATATCTTCTTATTGCACTCGTAAGGAAGAGAACAAAAATATCACGCCTGTCACGAGAAAATCGAGCTGAGAATGGGAAAAAAGAGAAAATGGTGAAATGAGTTAGGACCATTTTTGGACATCTCTAGGCATGCCCTACCAGCCCCCAAAGTCTCATTAGGCAATTTTCATTTTGGGGCTCAATACACCGGTTCGGTAAGGTGAAGTCCCAAGTTTAAGCACGATTTTCTCGTTTCCGTGTCGTCTTAGCGAAAAAGTGTCACAAGAGTGACCCGCTATTTTTTCGAGCTCTATCGATCTAAACAAACTAGAGGTCATGAAAATGCCTCTGAACAGAGCTACACTTCGGAGGAAATAACTCAAAAATTTGGGAAAAGGGGGTGTTCTTCTTCCAGTATGTTGTTAAGTTTTTCATGCGCTTTCAAATGAGGGGTTTGCGAAAAAAATACGTTAATGCGTTCGTCTGGTTCATCCCCTTGAAAATTTCCTGATGATTTGAAGTCATTTTCGCCCAACCACAATCTCTCGTTTCACACACTCTCTCGACCATTCCTTTTCATTCCATTCCATTCTGCACCGCACGGTCTCGAGCTGGCGGTGCGAAATGAAACTCCCTTTCTCTTCCCTCTATTTCTATCACTCTCCGGCGAGAGAGTGTGTGAAAAGAGAGATTGTGGTTGGTCGAAAATGACTTCATATCATCAGGAAAAATTTTATATGGATGAACCATACGAACGCATTAACGTATTTTTTCGCAAACCCCTCATTTGAAAGTGCATGAAAAACTTAATAACATACTGGAAGAAGATCACCCCCTTTTCCTAAATTTTTGAGTTATTTCCTCCGAAGTGTAGCTCTGTTCAGAGGCATTTTCATGACCTCTAGTTTGTTTAGATCCATAGAGCTGGAAAAAATAGCGGGGTGCCTCTTGTGACACTTTTTCTAAAACGCACCAGAAGCTAGAAATTCGAGCTCAAAGTTGGGACTTCGCCTTACCGAACCGGCGTATAGAGCTCCAAAATGAAAATTGCATGATGAGACTTTGGGGACTGGTAGGGCATGCCTAGAGATATCCAAAAATGGTCCTAACTCATTTCACCATTTTCGCTTTTTTCCCATTATTTTCATTTTTAGCTCGATTCTCTCGTGACAGGCGTGATATACTTCAAATTTGCTTTACAAGCCTACGCGGTACAAACGCGTTTGATTTTTCTTGCGTACACGTAAAAGATAATGTTGGAGTGTGTTGGTTTCCAGCTGATCTATGAAAGGTTAGAATAGGTTACGATAGTGAACCATTAAGGATAGAAGTTTACGCTAACTGAAAATGCTCAAAAAATGTGATCAAAAAGGGTCATACGATATTTGATTGAGTTAGTTATCATTATCAGCCTTTTTATTATACCTCTTCGATACTTCTCGCACTTGCTGATGGACCTGCTTGTGAGCTGCTTTTTTGTATAGGCACTTCCGCATCCAGATCGACGTCAGTGAATCCATCTCTTGGCTCACGAGAAGTGCTTGGCGCGCTAGGTGTCGTAGCCGGAGATAAATCAGTAGAGTAACGAGCAAGATCTTCACCGGAAACCTAAAGAAACCACAATAATTTGACTGGAGACTAATATGAGAAATGGCGTACACATTAACATCATATGCTAGTTTACTTTATAATGGATGAATCATAGATTACCTCTTCTACGACATTTGGGTCGAGATCTTCAGCTGGTTCAATCTTAAAATAATAATTATTCAGTTCGATTTACAATATTTCACTTTTTGTGTACTTCGGAAGCAGCAATTCTCACTTTTAGTCTACTTGAATGAATACAATTCGTCATTTCTCGGAAATCAAAAAGTTTGCGTAAAAGATGAGAAAGTTTGTATGAATGAACTCGTCTTTTCTACTCTTATTGTCAATGATGAATGATTGTTCTATGTATTCAATGTTCTTTCCTAAATTACAATTTGATCATAATTCAGTCTATTCAGCCAATATATAACAATATCTGTACTAATTGTAAGCTATACGTATGGATAAAGGAAGATGAAATATTTGTATAGTGGACTTGATTATGGTCATCTGAGTAATCCAAGTAGAGAAGCCTTTGAATACTTCAGTAGCCAATCATAGAAGGGGAATTATATATTAGAATCTCTCGCTTTGAATAAGATTATATATTCGAACATGTGAATATACACTAAATTAGTCTTCTCAATGACTAACATTAACTGTAGATATTATGATAAGAACCCCAATTATTGATCAATTTTCAAAATATCTTTTAATGGTATTGTAAATAGGAAGATAAATAGATGAAATTGTATACCATTGGATCGTGTAATCTACTTGCATCCGATGTCAATCTACTTAATTCAATGTGTTCATGTTTTCGATGGAAAGGTTCAACTCCGATCTCTATAACAATCAATATTTCAGTTAAGTAAGTAAAACACGTACATAAGTTGTTTGTTTTGTATTGTATTGTAATATTTAATGAATAAAAATGACGTAAGAAAGAATATGGAAAATTGTATGAGCTTGTTAAAAGACAGTGCTACCCAGGTGAGTTTTGTACATGAATACACTGCGGGGCTCCTTTGAGCGTATCATTTTTTCGTTACGATTTCCGATTCTCAATTTCTTATTCGCTAGTGTCAATTATACTAAGTATTTTTTAAAGACCACCCGCCCTGGAACAAAAATGTCATTGCTGCTAAAAAGTAGTTAAAAGTGAAATCATACTGGCCCGAAAATGAATGGGTACTGTAGCACATAAAAAAGCCCGTGAAAAAATTAAATTCAAGATCTACAGTATACCCATCCGGACTATTTTAATATCTTTTTAATCGCAATGGAATTTTATAGTCTTTCGACTGTGGAAAGTCTTTGATAAAATAATGATGTTCGTATTATTTATATTATATAAACGTACGGTTCTCATCAGATAGAGGATGTCCAATGTTCCATGAAGTTTCCGGTTGAGGTTGTTCTGTTCTTACTGTAAATAGAGCCAAAAGATAGATCACAATTATCAATTTTAGTTTTTTTTTCAGTTTAACGATCTCCGTGGAAACGAACAAATGTCAATTTCTCACAAGATTGATAATAATACCTTGAATGTTTTGTACAATTGAATTGAATAATATATTCTTATATTGCTTATATTGTTCTAAGAATCGAGACAAAGAAGGAAGAAAGTCACAGAGAAGAACTTTTCTCTTCGTTTACACAACTATTGACCTAATAAAAAGATCGGAATATGAATGATACCTCCGTTTGATTTGACTGATTCATTTTGCGATTTATCTCCTTTTCCTTCTGTTCCCTTCCTACAGCACAATATTTTGTCCATTGAATTCTAATAAAAGAATAGTCTTATTATCGTTCCATATTCAAGAAATTAAAGGTTATAAACAGAGCAAAATAATGATGATACGATAATAAATCCCTCTCAATGACGTAACATATTTTCACATTACTCAAAGCTTATAATAGATTTACATACATAATATAATATCTGTATGCATTTCACTTTCTATTAAATTTCGATAGTAAGTGTAGGTATATGACATTATTGGATACTGTCCATTTAAATGATCGTAAACTATAAATATCGTCCGTTAGTTAAGTATCAACATGAGATTGAAAGAGAAGAAGAGTTTGACGAATGGAATAATAGCTATTGAACGAATTCGATATATAGGTGATAACATACAGGACGATTAAGAGATATTTCTCATTTTGCAGAAAAAAGAGGAGCATGTTGTACTCAAGATAATTGATTGAATGAGGACAAAGATCATGAATAGAATCGTTGAATGCAAATGAACCATTAGATCAACGACAAAAGGAAGGCCTTGATTCTCCCTCTATGCATGTATCTCTCATACTCTTGTCTCTATTTCTCTATGTCTCTCATTTAGACCTCGTTGCTATGCAGAATATATCAATAATAAAGAAAAAAGAGAGAATGTATAACAGGAGATGTAAAATGGAACACTCACTGTTGATAATTTAATAAGAACACGGTAATAAAGAATAAAGAAATAGTTCGTGAAATAAAAAGAACATTTTGTGGTTTGATCACAGTTTATAATATATTGATTGATGAATGAAAGGAACAAAAGTGAAGAACTAGATTAAAGTTCGTTTGTAGGAAAGATAAAGCTAATTGGTTAGAAAAGATTGTGATGGATACTCTTTCTACTCTATACTTATATTCCTATTCTTATTCTTTTGTTTGTTTTTATCACAGTGAGCTATGAAGAAGATGAAGATGAATAAGAATAGAAGAAAATTGATGAAGAGTACCAGTAAGAATTAGGAGTAGAGTTAGAGGAAGAGTTAGGTGGATAGGGAGAGGTAGAGAGAGATGCAGAGGTAGAGGGAGAGGAAGATAGAAAGGGAGAGAGGGTGAGAATACGAGAGCAAGCAGTAGAGAGAATGAAAGAAATGAAGATAACGAGGAGGGCAAAAGCGCAGCTCAAATATTTGTTCACAAATGCCGTGTGCGTATCTAAAAAATAAAAGGAATATTGAACTTCTTTCGTGATTTATGAACCAAAATCTGCAGAAAAATTAAGAAGATATACTGACAAGGGAATGGTCTCAGCTCGCGGAAAACAAACTGGATGAAATTTTGCATATGTATAGCTAAACGTATTGCAAGAGCATTGGTAAAGTTCAAAAATCCTGGAGTGCAAAAGCCGACTCAGAAAATCGGTCCAAAGCTTGGTCACATTTGTGAAAATTCCACCTCAAAGCGAATTTTCGACTCATATTCTGTTCCTGATAATGAGTGAAGAGAACAAGTGGAGCGGTGGCATAGTGACCAGTATCTTGGGAATCTTAGCGAAAAATCGTTTTGAGGCGGAATTTTTAGGCGTGTGACCAAACTTTGGACCGATTTTTTGGTCCGGCTATTGTACGCCAGGATGTTTAGACTTCACCAATGATCTTACAATACGTTCAGCTGTGCCTATTCAAATTTTGATAAAGTTTGCTTTCCGCGAGCTGAGACCATTCCCTTCAGTAATTGAATCATTATTGCAGATGTAATATACAAACACTTTCTCGAATTCGGGATATTCTGCTCCTATTTACCCATTTTACTCCACTGTGAATAAACGCCTAAAATGTGTTTAGTTTGTGATTTTTCACAACAGAAAATGTGTATATCGAATGAGTAATAAATATAATGGAATGAATGGATAGAGTATATCAAGTGTCACTGTCAAATGAGAAGAAGAACCGATTGAGATCAATCATTGACCAATTATATCACAATCATTTTAATGAATGAATGAGAAATAAACATTATTAATTAAAAGTAATGAAACGAATAGAAAGGAATCGAAAACGGGGAAGAGAATGTGGGAAAAGAGGAGAGTATTTTTTTTATTTTTGAAAATTTTCATTTCGACACGAATTCTCCCATTTTTCAGTCATGGAGATTGTTCCGTTGAAGAGGAAATAGCTCCATTTAGAAGATTTTCATGACATATTCAATCAATTCTTCCATTCATCGACCCCCAAATGGAACAGGATGGATTTATGCCAAACATTATCTCTCATATACATGATCCGGAATACAATCTATCTTTGACTATGAGGAAAAGAGTAAGAGAAGAGAAGATAGAAGAATGATTGGATTCATATTATAATTTTTTTGTTCAATAGAGAATAGTTCTGAGAACACAGTGATGACTCTCTCATTTTCCCACACTCTCTCGTTCATCAAAGTGCCACCAATTTATTCTTAACGATCAGTGCAAAAACTGTGCGATCTAAATCTTGAATAACAAATGCATCGTAATAGTAGGGAAAGTGAAAAGGCTAGACAAATATATAATAGAATGGTAATAACAAAGAAAGAGGAAAGATTAAGAGAGAAAGTAGTAGAACTTCCTTACACTCTTAGTGAAGTACTCACATAAATGACAGTGAAAACAATCAAACAAACTATGATCATAAATGATATTCGATCAAATAATAGATAGACTACAACAAAAAAAGTTAGTATAAGCTACGAAAAAGGAAGTGGTGAGAGGATGAGAGTGAGAGAGGGTGAGAGTGAGAGAGGGTGAGGGGAGAGAGAGGGAAAGAGGAGGGGAGAAGGGGAGAGGAGAGAGAGAGAGAAAGAGGGGGAGGGGAGATGGAAAGAGAGAGGGAAAGAGAGAGTACGTTGTTGGAGGCAAGACTAGATAGAAAAGAGTGAGAGATAGATAATGTTATAGTATCACGTTGCAGTACTCGAAGTACTGCCCACAAATACAATCAATTTCTTTCCCTACAAGCGATGAAAAACATCCTGAATTGTCCTTTCGATTTTACACAGAAACAAATCAATCGATAAACTGATTCGATACTGTCAAATCAATCGATTTGAGAGTAGATATGAAGAGATAGAGAATAAGAAAACAATGCGAAGAAAGTCGGAAAGTGTGGTCGTGATCATTAGAAGAATTAGTGAATGGTTAGATGAATATGAGAGAATAGAATGATTGAATAGAGATACAATAGATATCTCAATATATTATCATTGGAGTTGATTAGATTTGAAGTGTACACAAGAGTTTTGATTTTGTGTTCCACACTTTCATGATTATAGTTTGATCTAACTGTGACAGTAAAGGTTCATAAAAACAATAGAAAGAGTCAGAATAGAAAGAGTTTGATTGAATAGAGTAATGCAATGAATGAATAAATGAGATTGTACAAGTATATGATTGCATGCACAATAAATATATATTTTGAGAAGTGAATAATAATTGAATAATAAGTGATAAGTGATAAGTGAGGTTTGAATAAAGGAACAATTGTTCAGATGTCTCTTCATCGTTATATCGGATTGTGAAAACAATAACACATTTATAAACTGGAAAGAAAGAATTCCAATAATATTAGAATTTATTCAGTCAAAAAAAAAAGAAGTGAAAGGGTCTCCATGACAAAGGAAGTGAAAGAAAAAAAGGAAGAAAAAAGAAGGAAAGAATGAGAAACGAATACTGATTGGCTATATTGATGGAGAGAACGAAAGGAAAGAATAGGAAGATTTAAGAAAGCTCAAATCTTATCTTCTTCTTTTACTCCATTTCCGCCCATTTTTCTAACACCCATAAAGTCACGAAATTATGGTAGTGTAATTGGTAGTTGGAGGTATGTGATTCAGAATCACTATCTACATATTTACATTGGAAAATGATGTAAAAATACTAATTCAGGATATCATAAATTTACGATGTATGAAAACTTGATCATAATTGCAGAAGACGATTAATGGATGTGTTGCAAAAGAAGTACATTATTTTTGAAGGGCGCAGTGTTTCCCCTATTTATTACATAAAATATTGAATATATATACTGTATATTCGTTAAATTCGTTCGACGATTAAAAAACAAATTTTATGGACAAGGAAGAAAGTTGACAACTATTCAGTAGTACACAACACGTTAAGATCAGTGAGATTCCAGGTAGTGCCGGACATCGACCTCACCGATTTGGCTCAAAATTTTTTTGTTTATACCCCCATGAGCCCCCATCATCAAATGGGTATTCATTAGGGCTGGATCCTTGAAACACAGAAGTGGCGGGTTCTCGAAATTTGAAAACTCGATTTTCACCAAAACAATATGGAGTGTCCTAGGACCAATGTTGGTGTCGATTAATTATAAGTATAAATAGACAACAAAAACTAGATATATGACGGTCCGGAGATCCGATCGCAAACTGATTTTTTTACCTTCTCAAAACATTCTAAAATTAATTAAAATTTTAAAATAAAAAACGGCAGCCCAATTGTTGCCTCATCTTATAGAGCAAAAAATTCCGCGTCGAATAAAGGAAAAAAATCAAAAATCGAAGGACCCCTCTTTTGAGATAAATGGACCTGAAGATGGCCCGAAAATATTTTTGTTTTCAAACCCCCTCATGTTTGTACTCATATTGAAGAGCTCGTAGTGTAGAACAACTTTCATGTTGAACGTTTTGTCTGAAGCTCATGTACAAGACAAATACATGAATTTAGATTTATTGCATCCAGATCTTTTCTATCGCTTGTATCTTGAGAACAAACGACTTTCATAGAATACGACCAACATGAAAAATGATGTACTCGACGAGTACTTTAAAATTAGTATAAACATGGCAAGGTTTCCACAACTTTTTTTCATGACCACTTTAGAGGCCATGTTTTTCAAAATAGGGGCCAACAATTTTTTTTCGTCACACAACAAATTAAGTATCGTTTTTTGAGTTCTACAATATAGGCGTAATCACTTTGTGCACAAAAAATATTTTACTTTCGATATACTCTAAATTGACTGAAAAACTGTGAGAATAAATTAAACTCATGTATTTCTCTTGTGCATGAGTTTCAGACAAAACGTTCAACATGAAAGTTGTTCTACTCGACGAGATCTTCAATATGAGTACAAACATGAGGGGGTTTGAAAACAAAAATATTTTCGGGTCGTCTTCAGGTTCATTTATCTCAATCGATTTTTGATTTTTTCGCCTCATTCGACGCGGAATTTTTTGCTCTATAAAATGAAGCAAAAATTGTGCTGCCGTTTTTTGTTTTAAAATTTTAATTAATTTTATGTTTTGAGAAGGTAAAAAAATCAGTTTGCGATCGGATCTCCGGACCGTCATATCTCTAGTTTTTGTTGTAGGGATAATATTATAGGATAATTGAAATTAATGTATTCCTTCATATAAAATACACTTATGTTCAACATTCACTTCTCATTTTCATATTTATTGTCAAAAATATGTGATTGAATTACAGATAGTTGGGTTGGGAGTTGCGTTAGATTCACATGTTTTTGACTATATTGGCAATGATCATATTAGGTTGTCTCATAAGTCCCTGACTTTTTTGTGCCATGATTTTGAAGCGCTCTCTTTTTTAGCTATGAACATACAGGGTTGTCTGGCCAAGCGCTACTGATAGCACATTATCTCATTTGTGTAAGCATGGTGTTGTCAGCATCAACTGTTTTCAAATGGAAAAATTTCGGAAAATTTTGTACAAATTAATTTTATGAAAAAACCGTGATAATTTTTATTTTGCTATCTTCCTCTAAGAAGAAGCTCTATGAAGTCAGTCTATGTTGATTGATAAGACTGAACTGACAGGAAAAATTCTCAAACTTGATTTTTGAAGCAAAAATTGAAGAGTGAAATTGTGCTCGCTAGCTGAATTGGTGAAAGACTTGTAACTTACCACCGATATATCTACTATTATCGCCACCCCTCATACTATCTAACAACGGGAGCAGAGGTTTCGTTCTTTATCGAGAAAAATACCATAAACTACTTTCAGGATCAATGTGATTTACTGCATAGAGATATATCGATTAATGCCAAATTAGCGATGCATGGCTGTGCTGTCCTACCCCACCCTTCTTATAATAAAGACTATGCCTTGCGCTATGAACACCTCGTTTCCACCCTCCATCGATTCCTTAAAGGGAGACTGCCATTCAAAATTTTCTCTTCAATATCATTTAACACGGGTCTCCTGTAAAAGTGTAGCAAAAACGGCCGGGCCTGCCACTAGGAAAATTTTTTGTCTTCGATTTCGATGAAAGTTGGTCAGTGGGTGTGGTTGGGGGTCATGAGAAGGCCGAGCCACTTCATTTGGCCAAAATTGTAAATTATCGATTTTTTTGTGATCTACCCTTGAAATGATCATAACTCGGTTCATTTTCATTGTACAGCGAGCTGACAGGTGTCATTTGAACCGTATTATAATGCTCTCAAAAAAAGTTGTTCTTGAGCCATTCGCTGCAAAGTCGTCTTCAGGGCGAAAAACGCGAAAAACACATTTCTTGAACAAAAATGTGATCTGTTCTCGAAACTTTTCTCTTGAGTACACGCGTATTATTGCAGAAAATAAGTGTTCAGATGACGTACAAAGTCGGTATGTTGTTCATTTGCCGTATCTCTGTCCCCCAATACCGTTTAATAGAGTACACGGGACTTAGTCATTTTTTTCCGCCTCAACAGTTTTTCGATCGTATCTGCCTTCAAAATGGTCCAATCGAATAATCGAAAAAAGGAAAATGATGCTCTCGGAAAGGCGAATAAAAAGTTCTATCATGATCGAATAGCTATGACAACTCATTTTCGAGTTATACGAGGAAAACCTTATCAACATCGATTTAGTCGGCTGTTTTGTGCCAGTTATGGAAAAATTGTTGCAGAAATTACTTATTTCATTTACTGATCTCATCATCTAATGCACACTTTAGTGTCTCCTTTCCCTTTTTTCTTCTCTTTTTCGCCTCACCAATTTACAAAGCGAGAGCCACTTTACTCCGTCATTGAAATCTTGAACGTCACTGGGGCAGAGAACACAAGATCAGACCGGAGTATCAATGGTAGTTTTCGCCCTTGGACTGTAAAACAGAATGCTCGAGGAGGTTCAGCAAGGAGTCGGAATCGGTCCATTGTCGGAATCATTCAAGGAATACGAGAAGGCACCGAAGAATCCGAGACCACTAGGCACTTCGCATTTGGAAGAAGAGTGCCCCACAGGGTTGGGCGGAAAAAAATTCCGTTACCGATTTTACCGATTTTACCGGTCCCTGACCTTAAAATTTACCGACCGGTAAATTTTACGGTTTCTCATCGGTAATTACCGAAATTTACACTAGATATTCTGCGTTATTTTTGGTAACATTACGTCGATATCTTGAGAAATTGCCCGTAACCGAGGGCGTTTTTATGTCTCGACATACAGTTACTCTCTCAATAAATAACAATTTCCAAATATGTATTAATCGAACAGAAGAAATTGAAATATTTTTTGTTGTAACTACGGTCAAAGTAATAACAAAATAGTTCATTTATAGTGTCCGGCACGATATCGCAGTTCTGATGAAATGAGTAAACGAAGAAATAAACATCGCAGAAAAAAATTACAATTTTTCGCGGTTTTACAGGGTTTGTCAGAGTTTTACCGTTTATACCGTTTTACCGATTTTACCGTTACCGATTTTTTTACCGGCCACCTTTTCAACCCTGTTGCCCCATACGACTCAGTTGCCAAGCAGATGGTGGTCGATCAATTCAAGGAATTCTACGCAGCCAGGAACAAGCTGAGAGCATAAGAAGTCGAGAAGAGAATGAAAGCCAGAACGGATATCATGCCCGCTAACCGAATGCCACACGATCAGATCAAGAACTGTATTCGGACTCTGCTAGCGAAGAAGAAGAGACAGAGAAGAAGCTAAGCACCACAAGAGCCAAGAGAGATGTGGCACTGGATATGGATTTCATCAACAACTGGGAGAAGGACTATGATGAGGCGGGAGGAGGAATTGAGGATGAAGTGAAAGTACATGAGGATGATCTGACTATCTCCTCCGATGCAATCTACAATTGGATGAAAACCAAGATGAACACTCTGTTCACGGATGAAGCCCTGACTTATCTACATCCCTCTTTTTCGATCAGTGATGTTGATAATTACATATTGATTGCTTTTATAATATTTTCTCATGCATAATATAAAATAAAGTCGGTTGGGTAGTTTTTAGCGGTGCAGAGAATAATTTCATTTCCGTTCATTCATTAGAGGAGAAAGTGTAGTGATTTTCCTCGAATAACTCGAAAATGAGTTGTCATAGCTATTCGATCATGATAGAACTTTTTATTCGCCTTTCCGAGAGCATCATTTTCCTTTTTTTCGATTAGTCGATTGGACCATTTTGAAGGCAGATACGATCGAAAAACTGTTGAGGCGGAAAAAAATGACTAAGTCCCGTGTACTCTATTAAACGGTATTGGGGGGACAGAGATACGGCAAATGA
Organism: Parapristionchus giblindavisi; assembly: GCA_943737045.1. Lineage (NCBI taxonomy): Eukaryota > Metazoa > Nematoda > Chromadorea > Rhabditida > Diplogasteridae > Parapristionchus > Parapristionchus giblindavisi. The sequence continues at coordinate 157,182 of CALSFV010000403.1, forward strand.
ACAACATACCGACTTTGTACGTCATCTGAACACTTATTTTCTGCAATAATACGCGTGTACTCAAGAGAAAATTTTCGAGAACAGATCACATTTTTGTTCAAGAAATGTGTTTTTCGCGTTTTTAGCCCTGAAGACGACTTAGCAGCGAACGGGTCATTCACAACTTTTTTGGAGAGAATTAGAATACGGTTCGAATGACACCTGTCCGCTCGCTGTACGATGAAAATGAACCGAGTTATGATCATTTTCAGGGTAGATCACAACAAATCGATAATTTGCAATTTTGGCCAAATGAAGTGGCTCGGCCTTCTCATGACCCCCAACCACTGACCAACTTTCATCGAAATCGAAGACAAAAAATTTTCCTAGTGGCAGGCCTTGCTACACTTTTACCGGAGACCCGTGTTAATCTTATGCTGACTAGACAATGTAAAGTAAAAAAAGTTTTTTTTTTAACATTTAGATGTTTTTTTGAAACAACGGTTGCAATAAATCGTTCCGATATGCACAGATCATGCACGGCCGAAGCTGATAAAACTAGGAAATTTCTAGATCACGCGCTTCAGATCACTGTATAATTCGTTCAGAATTTTTTTATAATTTTTTCAATTATGTTTATGATGTCGAAGGCATCAGATAAGTTATATGACCTCAACTTGACTTGCTTGGCAGACTCCCTTTAAAGTAGACCAATGAGAAAAAAGAGTTGATGTCAAGAGTGACTTCACTGGTTTCTTTGCCTGCCAGTTCCGACAGTTCTGGATACTTCGGATCCATATGCTGACAAGATGTTGGCAAGATACCACCGATGTGCAACGACGATATTTTAGCTACATTCATTTCTAAGAACAAAGAAATCACAAAATGTGACGAAAAAGTCAGGAACTTATGAGACAACCTAATATAAAAAAACTCTGTTTTTCTTTGTACCGAGTTACGGAACCGAGATATTTGCTCTTTACTGTGCATTTTCCAAAAGGGCAACTATTTTGCTTTTCCGGAAGACCTCTTTCCATAATTCAACTGAATTATAAAAAAAACAACTCCCCAAAATCTTAAAACGCACTCTCCCTAACAGCGGAGGGGCGGCGGTGAGGGCATGGCACAATGTTTCAAAATCATCCTAGGTAACTCATATTTCACGGTTGGAGTCCCTAGGGGCCATATACACTTCAGACAAAAAATTGACCCAAATTATCGATTTTTGATCTACCAAAAGTCGAAAAATGTGATTTCCATGGCATGTTATATACCATTCGATAGAGGATCGAAGGTTATATGAGACGAATCGCCAGAGGTTCGACCACCCCCCGGACATAGAAATTTCGACCCCCTGAAAAATTCAGATTAAGTACTTTGAACGATGCTCTATCGAACTGCGCTTTCCGAATTTGCATATCTGTTCTCATTTTCGAGTAGTGGTAGGTCAAAGTTGGCAGGTACGGTATTTTTGGCTCGAATGTGCGTCAGAAAAATGATCATAACTCCGTTCAAAATAATGATAGACACTTTTCCAAAAAAAGCATCGAAAGAGGAGATCTTGCGCAACATTTCCCAGTTGGTGACGTCATTTTTCGACCATGCTCCGGTGCTGGGCGGTAGGTTTTATGAAAAAGTGACTTAACTTTCCTAATCGGAAAAAGTGCACTTTTCTTCTATGCGCGTTTTGTTGCACCCATATGTGTCTAAAAATGACCCAAGTTTCAGAGGATTTCCGAATTGGAAAAAAAAAGGCGTTGATTTTAGTGACGCGACCTCGGACCTGTCAAAGGAAAGAACGGCTTATTCCTTTATCAAGAAACAGCAAAGGAGCTTAAATGACTCAAAAACATCCGAAAAAGCATTACGTGCTCAAAATACCCATATACGACAGTTATTTTAAACACAAAATCACCGAGTTCCTGAAAAATTTGAAAAAACCCATATTTTGCTTTTCCACGTGGAAAAAACGTCTCAGTAATGTTAATTAATCTTTATAATATTTCTTATAATGTTTTTGAACATTTATGTTTTTGGAAGTGAAGGCCTACCTGCTCTTAGAGCCGAGATATCCGCCATCGAGATTACACGCGCGCGCCCCAACTCCGCGCGATGTGTTGCCATAAAATGAACGTTTTCCAGCTCAGAATGACTCAAAACAACTTGTTTCATCATTCTTATCACGAAAAAATACCTTGGAACAAGTTTTCTGTGTCTGTAAAAATCAGCAAAAGATTTGGATCGAACCGGGGTTCGAACCCGCTCGGTGGTAAAGGTAAAGAGCTAAAGAGGTACCGCTCTAAAAACACGATCCAAATCTTTTGCTGATTTTTACAGACACAGAAAACTTGTTCCAAGGTATTTTTTCGTGATAAGAATGATGAAACAAGTTGTTTTGAGTCATTCTGAGCTGGAAAACGTTCATTTTATGGCAACACATCGCGCGGAGTTGGGGCGCGCGCGTGTAATCTCGATGGCGGATATCTCGGCTCTAAGAGCAGGTAGGCCTTCACTTCCAAAAACATAAATGTTCAAAAACATTATAAGAAATATTATAAAGATTAATTAACATTACTGAGACGTTTTTTCCACGTGGAAAAGCAAAATATGGGTTTTTTTCAAATTTTTCGGAACTCGGTGATTTTGTGTTTCAAATAACTGTCGTATATGGGTATTTTGAGCTCGTAATGCTTTTTCGGATGTTTTTGAGTCATTTAAGCTCCTTTGCTGTTTCTTGATAAAGGAATAAGCCGTTCTTTCCTTTGACAGGTCCGAGGTCGCGTCACTAAAATCAACGCCTTTTTTTTCCAATTCGGAAATCCTCTGAACCTTGGGTCATTTTTAGACACATATGGGTGCAACAAAACGCGCATAGAAGAAAAGTGCACTTTTTCCGATTAGGAAAGTTAAGTCACTTTTTCATAAAACCGACCGCCCAGCACCGGAGCATGGTCGAAAAATGACGTCACCAACTGGGAAATGTTGCGCAAGATCTCCTCTTTCGATGCTTTTTTTGGAAAAGTGTCTATCATTATTTTGAACGGAGTTATGATCATTTTTCTGACGCACATTCGAGCCAAAAATACCGTACCTGCCAACTTTGACCTACCACTACTCGAAAATGAGAACAGATATGCAAATTCGGAAAGCGCAGTTCGATAGAGCATCGTTCAAAGTACTTAATCTGAATTTTTCAGGGGGTCGAAATTTCTATGTCCGCGGACCCTCCGAAACGGTCGATTTTCTCGCGATTCGTCTCATATAAGAATACCAAGTTTCATAAATTTTCACATCTCCATGTTCGAGAAATATCTAATTTTCCGAATTTTGACAAGATTTTTTTTGTTTTGATCTTATGGCTTACTGTGTTACCATTATTTCCAGGGGCTGAATTTTTGATATGTTGTGTGAAAATGAATGAGCTATCCGAATATCACACTTATTTGGACCTGCTACAAGGCAGTCATAGTGATATGAAGTGAAATCTAACCCCATTCTAACGCCCGAACTCAGACGCAGGTTCGAATCCGGGTCCGAGCTTAAGAGAGCATGTCTGAGGGAATTGACATTCTGACCGGGGGTGGTGACATAGCGAAAAATAAATTTTTCTGTTTGATGTGGAATAAAATAGTGCATTACCAGGCGACCTCAGCCACACATATGAGAAAGTGTGATTTTGTGTCTGAAGGTTACTGTAAGAGAAAATGTTCATATGGCCGAAAAAAATATTTCGGTTCCCAAGCATCCGATCGACTCGGGAGTGGTACCAATCGATTCCTCGTGTGAATACAAGCAACTTTTACTTCGATCACGTTTTAACCAGGACTTCGAAGAATCGAGTTATAACAAAAATAAACTTTTGAACGTTAATTACGATGCGACGGTTCTCTAGAAGGAAGAAATTAAATTTGCTTAAATCGTTCTACATTTAATAACCTGCCTTATATTTAAATATGAAGGTAAACAAACCTGGTCAAATTTGGTTACGAAAGCAAAATATGACAGCAACTCGGTAAAAAAGTCACTTCGCGATCCTTAGTGCGCTTGTCATACTGTAGACAACTGTCTTTTTTCACGGCTCTATGCTTGGACTGAAAACGCAAAATATGACAGTGACTCAGTCTACTCAGTCAAGACTACTTCACGAAATTATTTTGGTGCCATGTCGCTCGGGTGTTGAAATCCATCCATGCTCATGGATACAAGTATAATCATGCATGATTCGGCATTAAATGCATGATCATACATGGGTTATCCACGATTCGACATCATACATGGATTCTTCGTGATCATTTATGGATTTTCCGCGATCTTGCATGTGTCTCAAAATCCATGCATGATCACGGATAACCCATGCATGATTCGAGTATTTTTCATGCTAGATCATGTCATTAATTACACGAGTTTTACTTGAATCATGCATGGATTCAAACCAGAGCGGATTGTCTTATTCACAGCTCTATACCCGGCCCCATTACTTGGTTTATTCTGTTTTTAAATGTTTTCCCCCTATTGTGTGTTTTTAATTTTAAGCAAAAAACATGTAATAACAAAATCAATTAAACCTATAGGGGGAGTCCGGGCATAGAGCCGTGAAAAGAGACAGGTGTCTACAGTAGCGCACTAAGGATCGTGAAGTGACTTTTTTACCGAGTCGCTGTCATATTTTGCTTTCGTAACCAAATTTGACCAGGTTTATTTGCCTTCATATTTAAATATAAGGCAGGTTATTAAATGTAGAACGATTTAAGCAAATTTAATTTCTTCCTTCTAGATAACCGTCGCATCGTAATTAACGTTCAAAAGTTTATTTTCGTAATAACTCGATTCTTCGAAGTCCTGGTTAAAACGTGATCGAAGTAAAAGTTGCTTGTATTCACACGAGGAATCGATTGGTACCACTCCCGAGTCGATCGGATGCTTGGGAACCGAAATATTTTTTCGGCCAAATGAACATTTTCTCTTACAGTAACCTTCAGACGCAAAATCAAACTTTCTCATATGTGTGGCTGAGGTCGCCTGGTAATGCACTATTTTATTCCACATCAAACATAAAAATTTATTTTTCGCTATGTCACCTCATATGTGAGTTCCCTCAGACAGGCTCTCTTAAATTTTTGCAAACTTTTTTTCGCCTCAAATATGATTTTAAATTATATTTTCATGTGATTCACCGTCTTTTCACTAATGTATTGTACGAAATACTCATTGACTTCATCAGAAATACTAAAAAAGCGTATTTCTGATACGAAATCGGAAAAATGCATGGGACGAGGGAAAATAACAGTTTTTCGACAGTGGTACTTCTTTAAAATGCATTTTTTGCTATTTCTATTAAAAGAAGATAAATTTACAATGAAACTTATCATCTCGGATTTCGCGAATTGTTTCAAAAATTTCAGACAAAGATCAAAGATAAAAGTATAAAGATCAGAGACCAAACTTCAGCAATATAGTAAAAACTTTTTTGAACATCTCTAACATATATAGGTGCTTTGAAAATAAGAGATTCCATAAAAAGAGGCACAGGGACGACTCCGATTTCAAGCTGAAATGGGCTGCGAATTTAAGCCACAAAACTGAAAATTCAGCTTATAGATATGCTAACGATCAAACAATTTGGGCCAAAATAATGCAAGTGGCGAGTGATGTTTATCCACAGATCATGGTCATAGCTCTTCATTCGTCCTTATGGCAATTTTTTTTGAAAGGACTGATTTTGAGATCCTACCGTTCAAACGGCAGGTCTTCTAAAACTATGGTTCCTCAGCAGGTTCTACGTATTATATATTTATTTTCCTCATTTTGGTTTAGTTGTGATTCCTTATTTTCTCTTTCCTAACGTTCTGCTAAGGTCAACTCGGTTACATCGGGTGCGCGTAAATTTGCGCTTTCTCTACCTCGTAGTTCTCGTTCCTGCGCCTCTTTTGATGAAACCTCTTATTTTCAAAGCTCCTATATATGTTAGAGACGTTTAGAAAAGTTTTTGTTCTATTGCTAAACTTAACACGGGTCTCCTGTAAAAGTGTAGCAAAAACGGCCGGGTCTGCCACTAGGAAAAATTTTTGCCTCCGATTTCGATGAAAGTCGGTCAGTGTGTATGGTTGGGGGCCATGAGAAGGCCTAGCCAATTGATTTGGCCAAAATTCCAAATTATCGATTTTTTGTGATCTACCCTGAAAACGATCATAACTCGGTTCATTTTCATCGTACAGCGAGCTGACAGGTGTCATTTGAACCGTATTATAATGCTCTCAAAAAAAGTTGTTCTTGAGCCATTCGCTGCAAAGTCGTCTTCAGGGCGAAAAACGCGAAAAACACATTTTTTTTAAAAAAAGGTGACCTGTTCTCGAAAATTTTCTCTTGGGATCATCCGTATTATTGCAGAATATAAGTTTTCAGATGACGTACAAAGTCGGTATGTTGTTCGTTTACCGTATCTCTGTCCCCCCAATACCGTTTTATAGAGTACACAGGACTTAGTCATTTTTTTCCGCCTCAACAGTTTTTCGATCGTATCTGCCTTCAAAAAGGTCCAATCGACTATTTCAAAAAGGAAAATGATGCTCTCGGAAAGACGAATAAAAAGTTCTGTCATGTTCGAATAGCTATGACAACCCATTTTCGAGTTATTCGAGGAAAATCACTAAACTTTCTCTATTTTCATCGATTCCAATGAATGAACGGAAAGGAAATTATTCTTTGTACAGCTAAAAGCTACCCAATCGACTTTATTTTATATTATACATGAAAAAATATTATAACAGCAAGCAATCAATACGCAATTATCAACATCACTGATCGAAAACGAGGGATGTAGATAAGACAGGGGCCTCATCCGTGAACAGAGTGTTCATCTCGGTTTTCATACAGTTGTAGATTGCATCGGAGGAGATAGTCAGATCATCCTCGTGTACTTTCACTTCATCCTCAATTCCTCCTCCCTCCTCATCGTAGTCCTTCTCCCAGTTGTTGATGAAATCCATATCCAGTACCACATCTCTCTTGGCTCTGGTGGTGCTGAGCTTCTTATCTGCCTCCTCCTTCTTCTTCGCTAGAGTCCGAATGCAGTTTTTGATCAGATCGTGTGACATTCGGTTAGCGGGCATGATATCCGTTCTGGCCTTCATTCTCTTCTCGACTTCTTCTGCTATCAGCTTATTCCTGGCTGCGTAGAATTCCTCGAATTGATCGACCACCATCTGCTTGGCAACAGAGTCGTATGGGGCACTCTTCTTCCGAATGCGAAGTGCCCATCCTATGGGTCTCGGATGCTTGGGTGCCTTCTCGTATTCCTTGAATGATTCCGACAGTGGGCTTATCCCGACTCCTTGTGGAACCTCCGAGCATTCTCTTGTACAGTCCAAGGGCGAAATCCATTATTGATACTCTCTCCGGTCTGATCTTGTGCTCTCCTGATTCCAGTGACAACTTCATCATCCACATTATCGGGTGAAGAAGGAGGAGACAGAGAAGAAGCTGGGCACCACCAGAGCCAAGAGAGATGTGGCACTGGATATGGATTTCATCAACAACTGGGAGAAGGACTATGACTATGGGAGAATGAGGAGGGAGGAGGAATTAAGGATGAAGTGAAAGTACACGAGGATGATCTGACTTTCTCCTCCGATGCAATCTACAACTGGATGAAAACCGAGATGAACACACATCCCTCGTTTTCGATCAGTGATGTTGATAATTGCATATTGATTGCTTGCTGTTATAATATTTTTTCATGTATAATATAAAATAAAGTCGATTGGGTAGCTTTTAGCTGTACAAAGAATAATTTCCTTTCCGTTCATTCATTGGAATCGATGAAAATAGAGAAAGTTTAGTGATTTTCCTCGAATAACTCGAAAATGGGTTGTCATAGCTATTCGAACATGACAGAACTTTTTATTCGTCTTTCCGAGAGCATCATTTTCCTTTTTGAAATAGTCGATTGGACCTTTTTGAAGGCAGATACGATCGAAAAACTGTTGAGGCGGAAAAAAATTACTAAGTCCTGTGTACTCTATTAAACGGTATTGGGGGGACAGAGATACGGTAAACGAACAACATACCGACTTTGTACGTCATCTGAAAACTTATATTAGGCAATAATACGGATGATCCCAAGAGAAAATTTTCGAGAACAGGTCACCTTTTTTCTAAAAAATGTGTTTTTCGCGTTTTTCGCCCTGAAGACGACTTTGCAGCGAATGGCTCATGAACAACTTTTTTTTGAGAGCATTATAATACGGTTCGAATGACACCTGTCAGCTCGCTGTACGATGAAAGTGAACCGAGTTATGATCGTTTTCAGAGCAGATCCCATAAAATCGATAATTTGGAATTTTGGCCAAATCAATTGGCTAGGCCTTCTCATGGCCCCCAACCATACACACTGAACGACTTTCATCGAAATCGGAGACAAAAAATTTCACAACAAAAAAATCTTGTCAAAATTCGGAAAATTAGATATTTCTCGAACATGGAGATGTGAAAATTTATGAAACTTGGTATTCTTATATAACCTTGGATCCTCTATCGAATGGTATATAACATGCCATGGAAATCACACTTTGATTTTTCGACTTTTGGTAGATCAAAAATCGATAATTTGGGTCAATTTTTTGTCTGAAGTGTATATGGCCCCTAGGGACTCCAACCGTGAAATATGAGTCACCTAGGATGATTTTGAAACATTGTGCCATGCCCTCACCGCTCTTACGGAGAACGCGTTTTAATTGGGCAACGTCTGAAAACGGATTCGTTATCAGCATCGACAACTGATCTCTGCTATTGCAATCTCCTATGGCCAGGACAAGTTGCGAGCATCCCCTTGTCAGTGTTAGAAGGGAATGTTTTTATTGATATCCAAGACTGGGGAATCGGATCGTCTGTTCTTTAGCCTGTTCTTCCAAAGGACACTTCGTGGAGGTTTGTAACATGAAATTAATAGCATATACAGTATATCCATTTCAAATTCTATTTCCTTGTTTTCAGCCATCTATTGAAAAAAATATACAGCTATAGCCAGCTTTAACACCTTTCGTCGTGTGTTCACCTTTATTAAGTAAACGAACGATGGCCAATCCTCACACCTTACAACCTTCCATATTGTTAACAACGAGGAAGTGTTACATTATCCATTTCATTCTACACAGACCAATTGTGAATTGTTCACCCTTAGGGCACACTATTCCTTCCTTATTCTATTACATCTATCTTCTGTTCTCATAACCAATCTCTATATAGATTACAAAAAACAATGGTAAAACCGATTGTGTTGGGACGTGATAGAAATGATAGAGAGATAGTAAGCGAAAGAAGAAGGAATAATACATACTCTACTAATCAACACTACTTTCATTCAATCTTTGTAGGCAAAACGGTTTTGTGTCCCCTATCTCATATCACTCTAACCGAATCTAACTATGGGATGATGTTATTGTCGTTTTACTTTGAAGTAAGATCTATTTCAGTAATGTCCAAATATTCTGTTTCGTTTCTTTATTCCCTCTTATGATGAGTCCTTTATCAATTTGTTTCATCAACTATATTTTTTCTGAAATGCTGTAGGTATTCAACAAAGATCTTGAGATTTTGTATTGATCGGCTCTTCAATATAAATAAATAATCTTAAATGTAAAGTCCCTCGAAAGATGATGCCCGTGCGGAGAAAGACGCACTTTTTGAATATTGAGGAAATTTGGCAATTGGTTGCGAACTCGCAACAAAGGAGTAATGACTCCGAACGTTAACCACTGTGCGAAGGGATATGAGCGCGCTAACTTCTCCCGTATCACTTGGCATTCGCAGAAGAGAGATGTGAGGGATTTACAAGAACATTCGCGGGTCTCCATTTCTAATATTATTTCTATAATATAAAATAATAAAGAGTCTACATCGTCATTTATCAATCCAATTTCAGCTATCTAAATATAAGTATAATATAGGACTCTCTGAACAATAAATTGTGGCAAACTTGTTCTTTTTGCTAGTGTGTGACAACGACTATCGATTGACCAATTTATCGGAGAAGTATGTTGTCAGACATCAAAAAGTATAACGATTGTTGTCAATGCAATAAATAAATAAATATGGTAACAATTAGTGACTATTTTGTAGGCAGACAACAAAAATAGTAAATTTTGCAGTCAACGAGTCTAGTGGCAACAAAACATGGAAATATTCTTGTCTGACAACAAAAATTGTGGAAAATGTTGACCAAAAAATGAATATGAATTTGACAACAGAATGGATTGAGTTTGTTGTCTGACAGCAAAATGAGCTCATTTTGTGGTCAACTTGCATTCCCGAGAAAAAGACTCGAATTTGCTGTCCGACAACAAATTCTACTTGATATTTCAATACATATTGAATGGATACATAGATTATCTTATCCTATGACACCACCTTCTCTATGATCTACAACAAGAACGAGGAAAGTACAATACATGGACGAATACAATGATTATGATAATGAGTGATGAATCCAATCGAATCTAATCGATAAATACGACAATAAATCGATGCTACCTCTTCTCCGACCGTCCGCGCCTTTGCATCGATACGTCTGAAGGTCTTCTCGCATGGCTGAACGCTCAAAATTAATTAACGAAGAAATATTCGAACTGAACTCCGAATTATGACATAAAACACCAAAAAACAGTACAGGAGGTAAGTAAGGCGATGAATCACGATTCCCAAGTGAAAATACAGCAAAAATGTAATTAAAATAATAAAATAAAAGGAATAAAACTAAATTCGAATTTATTCTACGTTCAGAGCCGGAATAGGAGCTGTTATTTAGGGGAAAATATTAATTTCCCTAAACAACGGCTCCTGTTCCGGCTCTGAGTAGAACTAATTCGAATTTAGTTTCATTCCTTTTTATTTGATTATTTTTATTATATTTGTACTGTATTTTCACTTGGGAATCGTTGTTCATCGCCTTACTTACCTCCTGTACTGTTTTGTTGGTGTTTTATGTTAGAATTCGGAGTTCAGTTCCAATATTTCTTCGTTAATTAATTTTTGGCGTTCAGTCATGCGAGAAGACGTTCAGACGTATTGATGCAAAGGCGCGGACGGTCGGAGAAGAGGTAGCATCATACATGGGCGCCGACATGGGGGTGCCCCCTGTAAAATTTTGATTCTGAGGAATGTCCCCTGTAAAAATGATATTTAGGTGAAAATTTGAAAAAAAAAGAAAAAAAGCGCCGTTAAATCCATGGAATGCCCCTATGAAATTATCGATTTTTGTTGGAATGCCCTCTGTGGAACCGAGCTCCAGGTACCCCGCCCATGTATGGGTAGCATCGATTTATTATCGTATTTATCGATTAGATTCGATTGGATTCATCACTCATTATCATAATCATTGTATTCGTCCATGTATTGTACTAATTTCCTCGTTCTTGTTGTAGATCATAGAGAAGGTGGTGTCATAGGATAAGATTATCTATGCATCCATTCAATATGTATTGAAATATCAAGTAGAATTTGTTGTCGGACAGCAAATTCGAGTCTTTTTCTCGGGAATGCAAGTTGGTCACAAAATGAGCTCATTTTGCTGTCAGACAACAAACTCAGTCCATTTTGTTGTCAAATTCATATTTACTTTTTGGTCAACATTTTCCACAATTTTTGTTGTCAGACAAGATTATTTCCATGTTTTGTTGTCACTAGATTCATTTAGGCTGGCTGACTGCAAAATTTACCTTTTTTGTTGTCTGACTACAGATCATGACTTTTCTGTAGTCATTTCACTGCTCTTCTACGTTTGACTAATTTCACCCTTTGTTTTGTTGTCTGTCTACAAAATTGTCACTGATTGTTGCCACATTTATTTATGACAACAATCTTTATACTTTCTGATGTCTGACAACAAACTTCTCCGATAAATTTGTCAATCTCTGTCACACACATGCAAAAAGTACAAGTTTGCCACAATTTATTGTTCAGAGAGTCCTATATGCTAAATTGTATGGTGTCTTTTTTTTAAATTTCACAGCTTCTCCTTAAATCTTTCTAATTTTTAAATATGTCTACTGTTGATATTTTTGTTGCCGTGAAATCTGAGTTATTTTCTTGTAATTTTGTATATTTTACACAGGACAACAATGTTTTCGTTGTTATTTTTTTGCAAAGGGCATCACTTCAACATATTCGTACTCCTTTATTTAGATTATGAAACTAACCATAGTAGATTTTCAATTCAATAGTCTCACAAGATAAAAGTCCTTGAATGTGATGTCCAAGTAAGTCAAATTTAAACAAATTTTTGCGTCTTCGGTAAGGTGTGCATCGAATAGAGTCGAATGCAGCCTAACTTTATGTGGTCTGGTCAGAACTTTGTGAAATTTATTCAAAGGGACAGTAACCCCTTGATGTTTGAATTCCCGCAATTGTTCCTCAACGAGATAACTCTACCACAGATATAGGAAATAATAATAAACAAAAAAAAACATTAGCAGGGGGTCAGTACTCGAATCCGCTCTATCGTTACTCAACCGGACACTTACCATTAGACTATGGGTGTTAGTTAAAGGTATTGGTATAAGACGTGAGATAAGGCTTGATGGGATCTGTATATGGCGATTTGCATATAGCAAGATAAATTATCGGTATGACATGCAAAACTAGTATGCAAAATTACTGTTCAATCAATTTCAGGAAACACATCGTATGTTGTGGTTGAGTTATCGTTGTGAGACGCCAATATTAGATTCGCGGGAATTCAAAACTGATTTTCCGGACTTTGTTTTTTTTCAAGGGGTTACTCTCCCTTTAAAAGGTTACGAGGTATAACAATTAGCGTTAATTGAATTAGCCCATTTTCTTAACAGACTTTGTAAATTGTTAATGTTTTATGTGGACTACAAGAATGAGGTTGAGTGAGTATACGGAAGTACGAAAAGGACGGGACTATTTTACATCATTTATTAATTTAATGAGCTGGGCTCAAGATATACCAAAAGGTGGTTACAAATTTGAAGTAGCATGGCGGAATTATAGCACCTCTTGATACACAAAAGCTAACAAAAGAATTAAATTATTTGGACAAATTCGCGGCGTTTTATCATAACCCACCAACATACATACGTGTCTATCACTCTAATACAAGTACTTACAAATGTCGAATATCGTTTAACAAATAGATATTCCCCACAAATAGTTCCACTTTTCATTTGACATGAGTACACTTTGAAATGGAATGACCGCACCCTCCTATTAGACTACTACTACAATCACTCACGAATGATGATTCTACAACGGGTTATATGTGTTCTTATCTATCTATCCCTCATAGATTCTAGAGGAAGTCCTCCTTCTGTTATACCTACTTGGATAAGAGGTAAGAAATTATGCTTTTCTGTTTTGAAATCATGTTTCAAGTAATTTGTTTCATCGATTGGTCAGCCTTTCTCACTTTTCTAGAATTTCATTTAGTTTCATGCCGATTAACACTTATTACCATAGTTTTTTGGAAAGAGCTAAAAATATTTATACAAAGAGGAAAGCCGTGTTCCTAATCGATACTCTAAACTATTTGAAACATTTTCAATTCTACTAACCCAACACCATTCATTTCATTATGAAATATAGATAAAACTCCACCACCTGTGAAGAAGCTCACTCCTCCTCCAATACGATCTATTCAACATAAACCATCGCCAAGTCCTACTCATCATCCTATAGTCACAAATACAGTAAAACCATTGGTCAGAACTCGACCAGTACATATAACTTCTACAATCAAACATACTACAACAACAATAACTACTACAACTACGGTGGCTCCTATTCCTTCTCCTTCTTCCGATCGTCATCCTATCCGATCATTTGCTCGATTAACCGTAGAGGATGGACAACCTCAATGGAGAACGATCCCTGGAACGAATAAGTTCGCATTTAAACCGAGACCAAGCTCATTTATACGATCTCGAAGACAAGAATCTGATCAATCTGTCGTCAGTTCCTTTAAGGATACAGAACCTGAATTTGTTGAGAAGACTCAAGATCGATCAGTTGATGCAGCACCGGAGTTTATTCACAAATCTGTACCGATTCCAAAGATCAAATTCCCAGAGTTTAGAAGATCGGAAGATGCTCGTCCTATATCTCTATCTACAGATGAAATCGCTATTGCGTCCCCTCGATTTCAGTCTCAACGCTCTTTTGAGTCCTCAACCCCTGAACAGAATGATGAATTACCGTTTGCAAGTAGCAGCATGCTTCAAACAGAAGTCAGTGAGGACAATCCTTTCGAAAGAGAAAACGATGTTATATCTTTCTTCGATCAAGAAAACAATAGAAGGATATCGGTGATTCAAACGAAACGAAGAAAAAGGAGTGCGGTCAGAGGTGTGAATGGGGTTTTGATCTTATTATAATAGACAATTATGATTCGCTGTAATTATGGTCTTTTCAGACATTCGATCTGCAACTTTCAATCAATTCTTGAGCAAGGATGGATCGACAGTCGTTACCACTAGTGATACCGATGATGTTAGTGTAAAATTATCACGTTTTCCTATGTGAATATATGTTGAAAACTACGATGTTTATTGGGATGATCTTTGTCAGAATACGTTCGTATCATTAGTTGATAGTTTCACTTACACAAGGCTATTCCAATGACAACATCACAATCTCTTTTCAGATGTTAGTTGTTGTTCAATCAACTTCTCCAATGACTCATTCTGTACTATCAAATGCAGATAGAAAAATCAAAAAGGAATATGAAGAAACATTGAGAGATGTTCAAGAAATATTTAACGAGGTTAATTTATTTTATGAAATATTTTAAATTATTTTTACGCAATAAGAACTGGGATGTGACCTTTTATAATTAGAAACAAAGAATATATCAGGCCTGTCACGAGAGAATCGAGCTAAAATGGCAATTCTTCGGAATGGAGCGAAAATCATGAAATGAGTTAGCATCAGTTTTCGGTATCTCTAGGCATGCCCTACCATCCCCCAAAGTCCTATTGGGTAAATATCATTCTGGGGCTCCCTACACCGGGTCGGTAATCCGCGAACCCAACTTTGAACTCACATATCTCGGTTCAGGTGTATTTCTGTGAAAAACTGCCATATGGTAAGCCCCGCAATTTTTCCGAGCTCTATCGGTCTAAACAAACCAGAGGTCATGAAAGTGCTTCCGAACAGCGCTACACTCTGGGACAAATAACTCAAAACCTGCCGATTCGGCGCGGCTGAGCCTGAAATATGTTATGTAACTTTTCGAGGGCTACAAAATGAGTGGTTTACGAAATAAATACGTCCATGGAGACGTGTGGATCATCCCTTTGGAAATTTCCTGATGATTTGAAGTCATTTTCGCCATCCACAATCTCTCGTTTCACACACTCTCTCGTCCATTCTTTTTTTTTCATTCCATTCCATTCTATTCTACACCGCACAGTCATGAGCCCGCGGTGCGGAATGAAACATATCGTTTTCTCCCTTTCTCTTCCCTGTATTTCTTTCACTCTCCGGCGAGAGAGTGTGTGAAACGAGAGATTGTGGTTGGGCGAAAATGACTTCAAATCATCAGGAAATTTTCGAGGGGATGAACTGCACGTCTCCATGGACGTATTTTTTCGTAAACCACTCATTTTATAGCCCTCGAAAAGTTACATAACATATTTTAGGCTCTTCGGCAGGTTTTGAGTTATTTGTTACAGAGTGTAGCGCTGTTCGGAAGCACTTTCAAGACCTCTGGTTTGTTTAGATCGATAGAGCTCGGAAAAATAGCGGGGCTTACCCTGTGGCAGTTTTTTTCACAGAAATGCACCTGAACCGAGATATTTGAGTTCCAAGTTGGGTTCCCGGATTACCGACCCGGTAGTAGCCCCAGAATGATATTTGTACTATAGGACTTTGGAGCATGGTAGGGCATCCCTAAACAAGAATAAAACTGGGGAGAACTCGTTTTGTAATTTTTCTCCATTCCGGTCGTTAGCTCGATTCTCTCGTGACAGGCCTGATATGTTTTCATTGACAGTTTTTGTTCGATAAATTAAAAGGAATATAATATTTACTAAACTCTACCCAGATAAACGTATGACCACTATTCACCATGCGAGATAGTTTAAATGATTTAATCTCCTTAACTAGACTAATCAATTTGTAGCATCCAATCAACCTTGATATCATACTTTATTTGTTTATAATCTTAACCAAGAACTGTAGTGAACCGTTCCACTTTATTTTCGATATCGATACAGTTTTGCAAACTAAATCAGCTATGAACTATATCAGTTACATATGATAAGGATACACTTTTAGTGCTACCCTTTGTCAATTATTTATTCAATTCATGCACTATTTTTTCCATTCCTTGGCGGGTGACAGATAACTATTGAAGACTCCGTTGATAAAGTGTTCTATCTCCAAATAACTATTATTTCTTCTTTTAGGTTGGAATAGAACTCTCATCGCAGTCCCCTTACACTCAAGATGCATTTAATCAAGCAAAGCAAGCCCTATCAAACAAAGTAGATCAGCTAAAGGAACAGGTATCAGTGTTGTAATTTAGTTCTCTTATCAGATATCTCGAGTATCTAATGTGATTTATGAGGGTCGACAGCTTTTACTGTGACTGTTGCTAAGAGTCTTTTTGTAGGATTTCTAATTCAAATCTATATGACATGTAATTGAACAATTCTTTGCACGAAATTGCATGTAATTGAACATGTTTCCCTACTTATTATAATCACACGAAACTGGATATACATACAACCGTATATGCCCCCCCCTAACAAATCATTTTCGTGAATAATAAAATAACATTTATCCGTTGATGATGGATGTGTCATGTGTATAATATAGGGTTCAATAACACGAAAGAATACAATGAGAAAAGCAGTGGAGATGACAGCGACCATTGATGATGGAACTGTACAGAAGATGAAAGAGAATCTACAACAATATCTAGTATATGATAACAGTTATATGGTATGATCGAGATTACATCGATATATTGTAATAATTATCATGATTAATAGTATTGTAGATGATGAATGGTCTAATGTACACTATGCCTTATGTGTACAATATCGTTCAAACATCCATTTATCCTGTTGCTCAAACCGTTGATAAGATGCACAGTGCTGTTGATAACTATATCAGTCAGGTACATCTTAAATTAAAATTTATAAATCATCAAAATTCGCTCTTTTTAGTCGCTGTCCGGAATCAGAGAACAATTCCCTCCCTTGACCAGCACATCGAATCAGATCGAAACACTTATGAAGCAGATGTTGAATGATCTCACTGATAAAACCAAGAAGTATGTGATTCTTTGATCATTGATCTTTGATCTTTGATGATCGATCTTTATAGGAAAGTATCGGGTATGATGTCATATGAGACAATCGATGCAATCAATGACATGGACAATGGAGAAATGCAATCTGTTTCTGTAGTTCAGACTGGACCTGGAGTAAGATATTGAATATCTCATTGTAGTTTGTAGTCTGATCATTCAGTTCTCGTATGTGACTCTGTCATCCTCAGCTCCTTCCTTTGGTCAATCAATCAATGGAACTGGAGAACGAACAAAAGGGGCTATTGAGGAATATAAGAATAAACTTGAACCATATGTCACCGGACAAATGTTATATCCAGAGATATTTGTAAGCTGATAATCATTGATTTATTAATGAGATAATGTATAGAGCAAGGTTCCATCTCACGAGGAGAATACAAAGAACGTCAAAGAGTTGTTGGACCAGTTAGGAAAAGAGGTGCAGTAGTACTACTTTATAGTCATCAACGAGTTGTTTAAGATTGATGAATACCTCAACAAAGAAGAGCCAAAGTTAGCAGTTGAAGCCGCCAAAGCAGTTGCATTGAGTCCTAGCTCAAAGAAAGAACTTGACAAGGCTGTACAGAACAGTACCGTTTATGGATATGTTCCTATGGTATGTTTTAAAGGGTCTCTTCATTTTAAATACTGTCTCTATCCACGAAAGAGAAGAGTCTATTATCAAACATTGCGCTTATTTTGATTAACTTATGGGGGAAAACAAAGAATTCTAATATGTTTTCTAGATGTATAATGGATGGTACACTTATGCTCCAATGGCTTTCACACAAGTATCAAATCTTGCTGAATCCACATCAAATCAATTGAATCAATTAAAGAATGAAGCTACTAGTTATGTCTATTCGGTGAGTATTTCATTGTTTTAATTGCTCGAAACTAATTCCGAGTATTCCTAAACAGTGTATTCACTATTTACAGCTTTTAATGGACGTTTTCGGACAAATTCATCTAGCCGCTGTTCCTATTCAGAAAGCAGTTAATAAACTATCTCAAGCTGGAAGTGGAATAGACAATAAAGTTCACATGACTCTACCTTATGCTATCGCTCAGGTAATCAATATATATCTTATATCTTTTATATATAGAACACTGTCCAGGCAACTAATGAGATGACCAAGGAGAAGAAAGTATCCCTTCAACAGATTGTATATTATTATGTGAGTGAAGATGTTATTCCTAAACAGTTCTTTGAAAGAATATTGAAGTTACACAACGGTTTTTATATGCAGATAAGCTTACATATTCAGTCCCATGGATCAATTAATACATTATATCCGGCCGAATTTTGTACATGCATCCCGCTTTGGCGCGCATCATTTATTTCAACGGAAAGAAAATGAAACAATTTTTTATTAATTAGAACAGAAAAAAATTAGTATGCATCATTTTCGAACCAGTATCATTTCCACTTAAATCATTTTTTCTCATTAATAAAAAATGTATTTTATTTTTTTCAGCCAGTAAAAGATTTTTATCAAGGAAACGCATGATAAAATTTTGCGAATCAAAAAAATCATACTCCGCTGAAATAAATGATCGACGGAAATGCGCCCCTCTGTGGGATGCATGTGCAATACTCGACCATGTGTATTGCATGAAAGTAATAATAGAACTAAAATGATTTCAGGTGCCATCTTATGCTTATATCGGATAGAATCAATTGATCTCACTATGTTTTTTTATGTATGAACTAAAGTAAATGAATATTAAATCAAATTTATTACCAGTGTTTATCCAGAATACAAAGAGAGAATTGGGAATGGCTAACATCTAGCGACACGTTCGAAGAAAAATGAAAAGGAAAATATAAATAAATGCCTAAATCGCGTTCGATGGTTTTGTAAATACGTGAAGTATGTACAGAAAATGCGATAACGAGATCAAAGATTAATCATAAGAGTGTAGTGTTTATCGATATTGTTTATCCACCAAATCGACCTTGTCCTCCAAAGAATTGACCGAAAAGACTCAAAATATCCGGAGCTCCCGGAGCGATTTGGGATTCTGTAATCATTACATCGTTACATTTTAAAATATTCCAGAAAATAGATAAACTAACGTCTGGGTGCTTGTGTTGTTGTAGTTGGTGGTGGTAGTGCAATACATTTGCCATTCGGAGTCAGCTCGAAACCACATCTGGAGATGTAATATTGATTGATTGCTCAATTTCTATCGATTATTAGACCATTACGATATCGATTAGAATATCATAAGAATATTGATCGATATATCATAAATGATTGTTGATAGATATATAACCTGCACATGCATCGTCCTCTATAACATCCAGCATTCATCGGACATTGTTTCTGGATGAAACATTGACCTCCGAGAGGAACTTGCTACAATGATGTGTATCATGGAGGAATTCATTGACTATCATTAGAACTTACCTTGAAGCAACTGGTGTCCCTTGCCAAATCCATAGTTGAACACTCTCTAATACAAGTTTGTGATGGATTCGATCGAGGATTCGTCAATGAATCGACTGCCGGAGTGAAACCCATCAAACATTGACATTGACCCTGGGAAAACAATCTATTTTTTCTATTTTTTTCAATATATGAAAATTAAAGCCAAGCAAGTAAGTCTTACAATCTCTTTGAGTTTGCGAATCTTCATTATCGTAGTGGGTGTAGTGGAGGTAGTGGGTACGGTATTCTTAGTAATGAGAGATGTTGAGGGTGTGGTTGACAACGTCGACTCGTGTCTTGTAAGCGGTATAGTAGGAAACGTCGGCTCAGTAAAGGTGCGTGGTGTAGTAGAAAAAATCGGATCGTTCAAAGTGATTGGTGTAGTAGGAGACGTTGTCTCATTCGTTGTTTTCATAAATGGAGGCATGATCGCTCTGGGAGCCACAGCTATGGGAACTACAGACGCGACTACTGGAGGTGATTTGGGTATTGATGGCTTGACACGATTTGGTTTGGGAGGGCTTGATGCTTTATGACTAGGGTGGGATTCATGTCGAATGAATTGAACTCTGTCTTTAGTTATGGCTGCGATCCTTTCTTTATTAGGTAAGGGTCCTATTGAAGATCGTCCAGATCTTCCTCTTTTCCATGTTCGAGGAGCTGCTCTTTTAAATCGTAATAAAGCTTTAAGCAAATCTTCATCAGAATCCACTTCTTCATGTTGAGTCTCATTCCCAATTGTATTATCGGTTACGGTTGTCGTAGAGATTATGACGTCATCGTCTTGGTCTTCTTCGAAGTCCTCAATACACACGAGATAGTGTGAGCAAAGCATGTGATGATGGTTACGGTAGCATTGTGAACCATGCAAATGCGATGTTTACTAACCTTGATACATTCCATACTCTCGCCTCCACCACATTGTGCATTCGTCGTACATGCTGCATTAAGCTGGCCACGTGGCACACACTACAATATAATTTTTCATCGTACGAACTGACGATTATTAGTAATATCCTCTAGAGATAAAAAATATCTTGGAAATAAAGATCTTAATTTTAATATGAAACTACTGATGTCTATATTAGATACCTGATTATTGGCATAGAGCGCATTAGGAGCCATCGCATTGCATGGTCTTCTGCAGCAAACAGCTTGTGAGAAGTAACCATCTGAAAATAAAATAAAAAAGATATTATGTGCTTCGAAATACTCAGCTCCATTCCAAAAAGAAATAACAATGTTTGACTGATATATTTTTTGAACAGTAGAGTCTTATTTAAATAGTGTGTTATTTTGCTGCTTAAAGAAGGGGGACCAGGAGATTTAGGGTGTACTATTGGCATGGCTAACGTGGGAGGTAGGAAGTGGCACTCTATTCTCTATTAGAATTGAGAGATTGATAGCATAGAGCGTATAGCTCAGTGGTTACACAGCGTTCTCATGACTTTCAAAGCAAGAACGACCGCTCAATATACAAACTCTCTCGAATACAATGGTCTCTCCTTTGTCTTGCTTTGGAAGAAAAATGGCTTGGACCAGAATACTGTGGTTAGTAGTCTGCGCTTGTAACCGCGCCACTTGGGTTCGATTCCGGTTTGCAATTTTCAATACATTTGTCTTTCATATTTGAAATTGCGCGCGTTCCCCGACTAGGGAATGGTTTCTTTGATGGTTGAAATTACGGAGAGTGACCTACATAGCAATATTCAACATGGTCGAATTAGTAAGAATCAACTTTTAATCGATTTTTTAAACGAAACCCGTCGCATATCCGCCGCACGAAAGACAGCCAAAAAAAGATTTTTTTATACTTGATTTCCACTGAAACAGCATTTTTTTTGCTTGAATTACCATGCAGACATGAAATGCTGTCGGGGGAATCGAACTCGTGTTCAAAAAGGGAAAAAAGAAAAAATGCAACTTTTTGGCTCTCTTTCGTGCGGCGGATATGCGACGGGTTTCGTTTAAAAAATCGATCAATGGCAACTTTTAAAAGTTGATTCTTACTAAGTCGACCATGCCGAATATTGCTGTGTAGTCACTCCTCGTAATTTCAACCATCAAAGAAACCATTCCCTAGTGAGAATTTCTTGGGGTAATAACGAGCTTTGAGCTCGGATTACGGTATTCCAGTGCACCTAAAATTGCAGAGTAAAATTGTTTTTGGATACAGGGAGATGAGATCTATAGTTCTGCCTGGCCAGTTTAGTCACGAAAAAACTCGAACAATATCGAACGTGCATAGTTCGTGTTATATTTTTTTTAAATAAAGAAGATACAAACCCGATAATAAATGACAGAAATGTGTATCAGAAGGACATCGATCAGTTCCTGCCATTGGATCGCACGAATACTTCTGATCAACATGAGAAGCAAGAGGACATACAACAGGACAACAATGACCAACTGATGAATCTTCCGCTGCTATACACATCTACAAATATTATGATCAGACGAAATACGAATAGCCAATGTAATTCATTTTTCAAAATTTTGTTCAAACACTATTTCAGTTCAATTGAGTACTGTTGATAAAAAGTGTACTAGATAAAGAATAGTAAATAAATCAAACCTGTCCAAGTGGACAATTCGATTGATTCTGTGGAAGATTGAACGCCTGAATGCATTGAATAAGATCACAAATGGAATAAGTGTTACTCTCGCATATATTGTTGTTGCTTTTTTTCTCGCTATATTTTTGTTGGTTCTTGAAACTCTGTGCAAAACCAAACAAACACATTATCCAGTCCCTATTGATCTTCACTTCTTCAAAAGTATAGAAATGCATACAGATCCAGATTGTGTTCGTTGTACACAAGTAGCACCAGGAAGACCTCCGAATGGACAATTTGCTGCTGCTACACAACGACTTCCTTAAACAATACACTCTTAACATTCTACGTTCTCAATGTATTCTTAACGGGTGTTCTTTCTATGTTCTTTTCACTTTTAATGCTATTTCTCATTTCTCAGACAAAGTTATTGTATACTGAATTTTACTTTAAAAAAATTATTTTTATTGGTAGTAATAGAAAAGCCTAATGCCTGGAGGTGTACTTCCAACTATCAAGCAGGCCTAATGGACGATAGCGGAACGTTTTTCGTGGGTTTTCTACATCAATAAACAAGTTTCACTTCGATCTTTTTCTTGAATGGAGAATAACATCTCTCAGAGACGGAAGAAAGAACTTGCAAGAAAATTCCCCCCTGCCCCTGATTACTCTTCTGCACTAAGTGCTGATAAGATAAATGTATTGTATTGTAAATAGAAAAGCTTCGCACAACATTGATATATTATTCGTATGGCAAAGAAAATGTGATAAACCTTGTTGAATAGTTCCTGATATACATACACATTGTTGATTGAGACATGCAGAGAATGGAGCAGTACAATCATAGTGTCGAGTACATCTATCACCCACTCGGGATACTGTAATATATTAAGATAATGTGATAGAATCAATGTAAAGATATCGAAATATACATCATTTCATTTTGTTTATTCAATTTTAACTGATTTGATTTATTTTAATCTCAATTCGAGATGCAAAATTAATTCTATTTCTTTCGAGATCTCTTGTAAGAGCTGATTGTGAGATCATTATAAAATCATCGAATTTTCATTCCTATTTACTGCCTTTACTTTAAGAAAAATGTATTCCGATTCATTCTGAGCCTTCGAGATTGCTTTTATAGACCGGTCATTTTTTCCTCGTCGAGAAGAATTTATAATTAGCTAACATCAAATATTCAAATATCAAATAGTAAATATTATCTCATATAATATATATATCATATATAATATATATAATAATATAAATATTAAATATATAATATCTCAAATATTGATACCAGATGTTACACCATAGCATTATTATTTTCCATCAAGCAACTTTCGTAATTCGTTCGAAATGAAATAATAATTACATTTCGATTCAATAAAATCTATCTGAATACCATCATATACTGTCATGTTATCAAATTCTTTGATTAATAAAATGAATAATAAAATGAAAATGTTACATGAAATGCATTCTCCATTGACGAGAGTGGTCGTTCCTCTCTGTACACATTGACATCCTCCATTCCTACAGAATAGAGGCTCACGACACTTTGTTGTGCATGGTGCACCGATCCGTGCGGGTACTGTAAGCGACGTTTGTCAATAATTAACTGAGTCGAACATTTGTCGAACATATTTCTGTATAGCAAACTCCATAAGCGTGACTGGATGACAAATGATGCGGACACATAGTAATAGTAGTAGAATAGTTCAATATCAAATGATTTCATTTCATTTGAAAGATCTGACAAATAATTGAAAATCTATTTTAAAATACTAACACATTTGACAGTGAGGTCGTTGTCCTTTATCATCAACAACTTCAATATAGTGAGGATGGCATCTGAAATATCCATTTTTATCACAATAAGAATAGGCCTTTTCGCGCTGAAAGATTTTTCAGACAAACCTGCATTTCCCCCTCAAACAGACACTTCCTTTATGTTCGCAATCCGAGTTTTGGTCGCAGTCTTTGCCCAAAACTGATTTCCCTGAAAAAAATGTTTTGTCTTGCATCCTAAAATGAATTTGATCCTTACCACTGCATGGAGTATAATCAGCAAGAGTAAGTGATGATATTGATAACAATATTAATATTCTCATTCGTATAACTGTAAATAGAAATAGAACAAAACGACGAATCACAGCTAACAGAACGCAATATCAGAATGCTATATCAATAAAAAAGATATAGAAATCGATAAATGATAAATTTTAATCAGAATAATATAGAATAAATATGATGGAAAGCGACCTAAATGCTTCACCATCCAACCTACTATTCAATGCTTCGATCAATGAATACGATCCTGTTCCAATAGAGATGAAAGAGAGGAAGAGGGATACAGAGAAAGAAAGATATTAGAGAGATAGAGGAAAAGATGAATCATTTGAATATAGAGAAATAGAAAGTGAAAGTGACCTTCGAGAATAAGTCTCACCCTGAGGCATCCAACCTTTCATATTGACTCATCAATCTATAAATATTTTAAGGTATTTATAAGCATAGTTGCTGTTTAAGTCTGCGTTATTTTTTGCTCTCAATTTGAAATCCATTCATGTCCCTTTTGAATCTATTCAAACAGTCGTTGAGACGTCAAAATTCGTTGACCTCTTTGTTTGGAATATTAAAAAATTTAATTTACAACTCTATGTATTGTCTAGAGAAGAAATTATATCTAAAAATTTGAGTTCTTCAGTGGCGGAAATAGAAATGGGTCGGGAGAATTTCGAAATCGTGGTAAAATCGATGGAGTGTAAAAGTACTCTAACGGACTCCGCGTGGGAAAAATAGTGGAAGGACAGAGAAGAGAGACGATTTCTTCAAGATCTCAGGTCCCCAAATGCAATACGAAAGACACAATCGGACAGTTTGAAGAAGACGCTCACTCACGTACTGATGTTTATTTGTCCGAAAACACTTTCTAAATGCGAAATTTAAAAAAAAATGTTTTCGCTAGTTGTTCTAACTTTTTGAACATGAAATTAACTATATGTAATAAAAGAAGTCATTTTAGCATTAGATCAACAAAAAATAATACACACATAATATTTCGAATAGAATTTAAATAATTCGTTTAGCAAGGATTAAAGGCACATCCGAGCTAATTTCATTCTCCACTCTGACTACACTATCTCGTACACAAATAGAGCGAGAGAGCATTGTCAGAGCGCAGAGTTTCAAATTAGGTCTAGGTGTGCCTTTAAAGATGAAGATCCGGGAGCCATATGCATCCATGACTTTACCAATTCTCGTATCTTCGAATGAACATGTTCCTCTATTCAAATGACGCATACAGAGAGGTATAATACGACCCCGTCTCTCTGTGATCTTTGTTTTCTTTTGCTCTTTCTTTCTTATATTTTGTCAAATTAGTTACTCTTTTAAATCCATTCTGTCTATTTTCTTTTTTCGAACATAACTTTACAAAAATCCTATGTGGGCTTGTCTACTGATGAGGCCCAACCCACATAGTGTCTAAAACCGAGGGCCGAAACATCGGACCGCCTTTGTTTTGCTTATAGTCTCCTTATCATTTCTTTTTTATGTATGTTCACATTCTTGAACAATTTCGTCTTCCGTCTCTCTCATTAATTTCAGCAAACCTCTAGCCTATCCTATGAAAGGGATAAATAATAACCAAGAAGGACCTCTGTTCAGTCCACTATTATTAGTAGTGATTGGCTTGCATTATTTGATAGTTGTAATCAAGATGCAGACACACTTTACACTCTCTTCACAGATAGAATTACTTCAATAATTAGACACTTTGTTCCTACGCGCAAAATATTCCCACATCACTCACATCTATCTCCAACCTCCTTTAATCTCCTTCGCCGCTGCAGAAGACTATACCGTAATCGCATGCGTATAGGCCTCAATCCAATTAAACGAATGAGCAAACGTTTTCTAGCATCCATGAATTTCATTTGAACGTCGACTAAGTAGAAAGTCCAACACCAAACTGTTTTATAGATATGCTGGAAATCGCATAAAAGATTCATCAAACACTATCTATAAACACAATTATTGATTCCAATGGCATCACTCTTATTGATGATCATAAAAAAGCTGAGGCGCTAGCATCTAGTTTCATGAGCGCATTCAATAACGCAGTATTCTCAGCACCTGATAGCTATCCTTTGCGCACACAAAGAAAAATCGATTTTATCGATTTTACATCCTCTCGTATCTCAAATGTTATTCGAAACAGGGGTGTGCGGCAACCACTTTTTTCGGCAGTCGGCAATTGCCGGCAAGCGGAAAATAAAAATTCGGCAATTGCCGGCAATTTCGGCAACTTCGGCAATTTTGATCTTAACTATTTAAAATGAGCCAAAGATAATTTTTATGAAGTACTTATCAAAAATCCTTGCCAAACGAAAACAATCACAATAAAAAATTGCAACAATGAATGAAATATCAATATTTTTCGTAGAATATTTTTAGAGAAAAGTGATATTTGGAAAGATTCTTTCTGTATTTGTTGAGAAAGATTCCCTCCGTCCCGAATAGTCTTTCAGCTTTCGCAGATCGGATAGGCAAATTAGATACTTCGTGGCTACTCGTGAGATAAGAAGGTGTTATGAATTCGTAACATTACTAGTCTAATGAGAGAATGGATCAATCTCCGTGTCTAGTGTAGTGGCCAGAAAACTGACTTCCTGGAGAAAACACAAAGGATAACGAAATGTCATTCTCAAAACGACACGATTATTCGTTTTGATGTACCGTATACATCACATTTCTAAGATATTGCACACAAAACTTGTGCTTATCTGACTTTTTCAATGATTTTTTGATTGATTTTTATTTCGGCAATTTTTCATAATTGGTTGCCGTTGCCGGCAATCTATTTCGGCAATAAAAAGTCGGCAATTTCGGCAATTCCGGCAATCGGCAACTCAGTTGCCGCACACCCCCTGATTCGAAAACTGCCCAATAAGAACTCTACATCGCCTGACTGTATTTCATACGCCTTCCTAAAAAAACACCGTAGATCAAATTAGCTTTCCACTTTCTATATTATTTCATCGTTTCTTGCTCCTATCACAAACACCTAGCATATGGCTTACGGCAATATTCAAACCGATCTACAAAAGGAAGGGCGCAAAACACGATGCATCTAACTACCGTCCCATTTCTCTTACATGCTCTTTATCCAAAATTATGGAAAGACTAATATGTAAAGATATCACTTCTTTCTTAGGCGCAAATAATCTACTGTGTGATCAACAGCATGGCTTCCGCAACAAACGTTCTACTTCCTCTTGCCTCCTCTCAACTTTCTCACATTGGAATGAATGCCTGGATATGAAAAAGAACATTTCATGTGCTTTTATTGATTTCTCACGAGCCTTCGATAGTATACCTATTAATCTTTTACTCTTCAAATGCGAGAAGTACGGCATCAGTGGTTGTTTATTGCGATGGCTCAAGTCCTTTCTAGATGCACGTACTCAATCTGTTATTGTTGGAGACGCTACGTCCAATCTATTCAATATTACCAGTGGCGTACCTCAAGGTTCTTGCATTGGACCCTTACTATTCTCCCTTTACATAGATGACATCCCCTCTATTCTGCCTACTGATGTTCATTCTTCTATCTACGCCGATGATCTCAAGGTATACACTATCAATAACCCAGTCTTTTTACAATCAGCTCTCGATCGAATTTTTGAATGGTCTCTAAAATGGGGACTAACCTTGTCCTCATCTAATGTGGTGTTAATTTCTTGTAAATGGAATTGGAAATTGTAAAAAGGGTGTTAATTTTGTCCACTTGTAAATAGCATTGTGAAAAGCAAATATCTCGGTTCTCTGACTAGTTAGAAACTTGAAACTTGGATTTTAGGTTAGAAACCACGAAAAAAGCTCACAAAGAGCGGAGATATTTGCTTTTTACAAGAATTTTCGAGTTTTTCCTGAAAAATCTTGTAAAAAGCAAATATCTCGGTTCTTAGTAGAGCAAGAGACTTGAAACTTCGTTTATAAGCTTTTTTCGTGGTTTTTAACCTAAAAAACCAAGTTTCAAGTCTCTAACTAGTCAGAGAACCGAAATATTTGCTTTTTACAATGCTATTTACAAGTGGACAAAATTAACACCCTTTTTACAATTTCCAATTCCATTTACAAGAAATTAACACCACATAAAACCGTTGTTATGCAAATCGGTACTGGACATCCAAACTATCCTTTCAACATTGATTCGTGCATGTTTCCTGTGGTCGAAAGTGTGAAAGACCTCGGAGTAACCTATGATAACAAGCTCAGTTTTGATTGTCACATTGATAACATTGTAAACAAAGCATCCTCAAGATGTGCATACATCCGTAGATCCTTCAAATCTCGAAGTCCTTCTTTATACGTTCGTCTATTTAAGAGACCGGCTCGGTAAGACTCGAGCATGGTCCGTACATTCGCCAAGACTTTCGATCTGGGCCTCAATAATTTCATCATAGACACATACCGGGGGGAGACCGATGAAAGTTATAGTGAAAATGCCCTTGGGCTCAAACCCGGCTCACATATGTTACAGAAAATAAAAAATTGAAAAATTCATAACTTTTCAATCATGATTGCTAGGACTTTTATTTCTTTTTATTGGTGAATAACATGTCATGCACTCTTACAAACACCGCTGAACAGTAATATAAAACGGGTCAAACTAATTTGTCCGAGACGCAGAGCGAGTTTGGCCAAACAGACCATGCAGGGCATGCATTATTGTTAGGAAATGGTAGCTTGAGTACATTTTTAGAAAAATCTCTCTATTCTAACAACATTCTGTCCCAAATATTCCGTATTATAGATTTCTTTTAATAATTGTATTTCTTTCGCTATTTGAAGCTGTTTAAATTTGAATTTGAAGAATTTGAATTTTAAGCAATTTGAAGCTAATTTCATTTTTTATTATTACTATGTACTTTCTTAATGTTATTTCTTTTTCGTATTGTATTGTACAAACGACATATTTTACATCACAAATTTATCGCAGTTATTAGCACAATTCATTCAATTATGTGGGTCACTCGTTCTGCAATTCGACGAAAGGATTGGCAGGATTCGCATTGACATGGTACAACAACACAAGATATGTTCCAGTACCTCCCACTGAGACCGACTGACGTTGTTCAGATCCTGCAAATATGTTTTTGTAAAACATCATTCACTACGGTATAAGCTACCTTATCTCCGTTAATGATCACAATTCAGGAAGGTCATCGATAGATGTGATTGATTGTGTAGTATTGCTTGAATCCATGAGCTGTAGCTTCCTGCCTAGCGCAGAGACATGATGATTACCCATTACGAATTTCTCTGCCCTCAGCATCCTAGAATGTAAACTCAACGTAAATTTGGTGAGGGCGCTATTACGAGATTTCAGACTCTAAAATCTCGTAATTTTTTTCATTCCTCACTCTCAGATGGAGGGGTGCGGTCGCTATTACGAGATTTCAGACTCTAAAATCTCGTAATTTTTTCATTCCTCTCTCTCAGATGGAGGGGTGCGGTCGCTATTACGAGATTTCAGACTCTAAAATCTCGTAATTTTTTTCATTCCTATCTCTCAGATGGAGGAGTGCGGTCGCTATTACGAGATTTCAGACTCTAAAATCTCGTAATTTTTTTCATTCCTCTCTCTCAGATGGAGGGGTGCGGTCGCTATTACGAGATTTCAGACTCTAAAATCTCGTAAGTTTTTTCGTTCCTCTCTCTCAGATGGAGGGGTGCGGTCGCTATTACGAGATTTTAGACTCTGAAATCTCGTAATTTTGTTCAAACCTCTCTCAGGTGCGGTCGCTATTACGAAGTTCGAAGTTCGAATTGAAGTTCGGATTCACGACGATTCACGACGGATCCGCTTGCTGGCCACTACAATGCCTTGCGCATTTTAACAAGTTAGTCGATTGTCGATTGTCAAACTCTGTAACTGTAAATGAGTAGGGAGAAAGCAGAAAATTACAAACCGTATTGCCCTGCTTTCTTCTCAGCACAGCAGTTGATGATGCTCATTAAAGAAACATTTCTTTCTTCGTAGACAATTGTATTATTTCCAACATGAAACAATACCGATTTGCAGATGAAATCGACAAGAAAAACTAACTTGTTAAAATGCGCAAGGCATTGTACTGGGCAGCAAGCGGATCCATCGTGAATCGTCTTGAATCCGAACTTCAATACGAACTTCGAACTTCGTAATATCGACCGCACCTGAGAGAGAGGTATGAACAAAATTACGAGATTTCAGAGTCTAAAATCTCGTAATAGCGACCGCACCGCTCCATCTGAGAGATAGAAATGAACAAAATTACGAGATTTTAGAGTCTGAAATCTCGTAATAGCGACCGCACCCCTTCATCTGAGAGAGAGAGGAATGAACAACATTACGAGATTTTAGAGTCTGAAATCTCGTAATAGCGACCGCACCCCTCCATCTGAGAGAGAGAGGAATGAACAACATTACGAGATTTTAGAGTCTGAAATCTCGTAATAGCGACCGCACCCCTCCATCTGAGAGAGAGAGGAATGAACAAAATTACAAGATTTTAGAGTCTGAAATCTCGTAATCTAGGATTTTCGGATCAAACATCAAACAACTACCTGTGAGTGGTATGTTTTCATAATTTTGAAATAAATAAAATTCCATTTGCAGAAAATTGGCAAACAAGTTAAAGCAAAGGAATTAAAAGCACGGGACAAATCATCGCTGGACGACTTCTAATCCAATCGAAGAAGTTAAGAAAGCGAAAAATAACTGAGAAAGAATAATAATATACGATAAAATTTTATTCATGAGTATTAGTCGAAGAAGCATTGAAAAGGTCAAACATACAGAACACACAGAAAAAAACAACTTTAAAAAAATGGGGATAAAATGGGGATACAATACGAAAAAGAAATAACATTAAGAAAGTGAATTATAATAAGAAAAAAATTAAATCAGCTTCAAATTACGAAAGAAATACAAATAAAATGAAATAATAAGAGATAAAATGTGTTTTCCCATTACATAAAATTAGGGACATTTGCTTACTTTTTGAAAAGATCGAAAAGTCTGTATATTGAGGTTGGGCACGTATGAGTTTGGCCAAACTCACTCTGCGTCTCGGACAAATTAGTTTGACCCGTTTTATATCATATCGTTCTGAATAAGTTTTTTCGTGTCTGATTTTCAGATTTTTCTCCTTCTAAGAGATAGCGCAAGCAATGACATAGTACATATTGTAGCCCTGACAATTCTGTACATAGTGGTCGCATTCTCTTGGCAATCCAAGTTTTCAGGATCATCGAGAATTGCAACTGAATGTGAAATATGTGTAATTTTCAAAAATCGAAAATTAAATTTCTTGTAAATCGCAAGAGTAAGAGATAGCTTTATTATGTCATTTTACTCGTAGTGATGTGCGTATATAGAAAAAATATACAAATAGACTCAGACTGCATTTTTTTTAAAATTGACAAAAATAATTATTTTATTTTTATTTTTTCAAACTACACATTGAGTCGATCGTCAAGTCAAGTTGATTCATAGGGCGGATGGTTTCTGATGCATGTCCGTTTGCGGAAACAACTGCCACTTAAAGAATCGTCGTTTCGCAGATCTAGAATTTATTTTTTAAATCATCAAACAAGAAAATTTATATGTTTCTTTCATATAATTCGGTTGGAAGGTGGCGTACGGCAACCAAAGCTGTACCATTGTTATCAGTAGGAGTGAACTGTACTTGAATACCATAATCGTCAGAAATCGCGAACTGATTTTTTTCAGTCGACCCATGATTTTCAACCATGACCCGGTTGAGAATAGCCGAGGTCGAAAAATTCATGATGATCCCAGACCAAATACTAGTCGCCATTATATCAATGGTGAGCTACCTTTTATTTTTATGGATACCGCAACCCGAATTACCGTAATCTACATATTGGGTCCTATAATATTATGGCGCAGTTCACATTCAGTCGACCGTCAAGGCAAGTTGATTCATAGGGCGAATGGAGACTGATGCATGTGCGTTTGCAGAAACTACTGCCACGTGAAGAATCGTCGTTTCGCAGATCTCGAATTTATTTTTTTATTCATCAAACTTGAATATATATATGTTTCTTTCATATAAATCGGTTGGAAGGTAGCGTACTGCATCCAAAGCTATACCATTTCTATCAGTAGGAGTATACGGTATTGAACTACTGTAATCGCCAGGAATCGCGAACTGATTTTTTTTTCAGTCGGCCCATGATTCTCAACCATGACCAGGGGTTCATGGTTGAGCATGGCTGAGGTCGAAAAATTCATGATGATCCCAGACCAAATACTAGTCGTCATTATATCAACAGTGAGCAAACTTTTATTTTTATGGATACCGTAACCCGAACTACCGTAATCTTAATGCATAAAACGGGATATCGAAATGCTCGAGTCGTACCGAGACGGTCTCTTAATGTAACGCATAAGGAAATAAATATATTATTATTATTATTATTATTATTAAGGTGCAGTGCCCTTTCATCAATCCCTTAGCGCAGTGATAAAGTGCGAATTAGCTATCGCGTGGCCGCAGTTTCGAAAACTATGAAACAGCTCTCCAGTTCTCAAGACGCGTGTCATTACCCTGAGAAGATACTTCTTTTATTATTCATCGGATCAATATGCTTTCATTTCTATACACTTGTGTTTGCACTGAAGAGGATCTTTTCCCCGTTTATATTTATTATATTCGTTATAACGAAAATATATCAAATATTTCTAATACGTTTGTTTAAGGTATTCTTTATCGATCGTCAGTGAATATACAAATCACAAAAATTATAATTAAGGACAGCGTTATCAATGTCAATGGTCTCGTCAACTCATACACTATTTCAATGTTTTCTGATTAGATGAAGAGACTGCTGATAGTGAATGTTGTCCCTTTAGTATCTAAATTGTGTGTGAACAAGTGAGTATGATAGAAAGAGAAGTGGAATAAGTAGGTAGGACTCGAATCGAATTGGAGTGAAATCAAGCACCGATCTAATTTTAGAAGAATTAATAATATGAGTTGATTTGAATTGAGCAGTGTCTGAAGTGTATAACTGGACTGGTATGCCTCTTCTTTATCTGACTAGTTCAATGTCAGACTAGCACCTAGTCAGAATATACATTAACATTGCAGCATACACATACAATAAAGGGTACAAGAGAAAGAATGGAAACACCGAGTATAAATTCAATAGATATAATAATATGCGGCACGTCTTTGTATCAGCATATAGTATATTATTCGTCACTGGGTCAGAGACTAGAATTGATTTGATGAGAAAGGTTAGAAGAGGAAGAGCAATACTAATATAATATATCTATACATCTAGACAATAAAGAATCATGATATTATTACGAAGCTATGTGTGTATCATGGCAGTAATCCATAAAAATAGAACAATCTAAAAATATCAATAAAAGTGAGTGGGGGACAGGAAACAATCAATATATTCAACTACCTGTATCGAATGTGCCCCATGAGAGCAACAGAAATAATAATAATGAGACAATAAAGAAAGTTGATTGAGCAGATTTATAAGAAGGACACAACAGTCAATTGATATGTGTTAATGATATGTCATATAGTTATTGGGAAGGGGTACCGTAATCCTATTTGTATTGATCGATTAATTAAACATCATATCCTTTGGTATCACTGGAAGGAAAACTTAGACCGGATGGATTCTTCTCTGTCTCCGTAATGAATACCGATCCACTTGGGAATACGTTAGAACCCCCTGAAAAGAATAATAATTATGAACTATTGTGGAAGATATGACAAACCAATCATCAAGCCCCATTATACTATTGCAAAGAACCATTGGAAAGAGTTATGTGAAAAGCGTATGCTTACGTGTGTGTAGGACAAGACGTACGAGTGGACGAGTGTATCATGGTGCATGGTGTATGTGGTGTATGTGTGTGCGTGTATATTGACATAAAGCAGAAATGATAGACGACACTACGAACGTTGTTGCTCCAATTGCTTGGCTACTTGTACTCGACGATAACTGGCACGAAGTCGTTCAGCAGTTGATGTAGTTAACGAACTCGGATGAGAGTTATTGGCGTTGGATTGGAAGGCCCTTACGACTCGCATCTATAGGGCATTCATATGAATCTATTACATCTAATAGATAGATCTACATAAACAATTTGAATGAGTCAACTAGTTGAAAGATGAAGAAGATTGTGATTAAAGATATTTGCTTCGCTAAGTGTGTGTTGGCTACAAAAAATGGAAAATGCGGCCGTTCTAAACAGACTAAACAGGACTTTGAATTGCAGCTAATATGAAAGCTTGTATATAACCTTTGATCGATTCTTCTTTGGGAGTGACAGCGCAATCTATACGACATTATGTCATTTGAGTCTACTTTTCTATGTGTTCCAAAGAGATCTAGACTTATTGTATGGACTATTAGAGACGGTCGTACCTGAGTTTGTAGTCGAGTTAAACCAAGCAGCCATAGCAATTGTCCGGGTCTAGCGGATTGTCCAGCCGGTAGTCCATTCTCAGACTTGGGCATGGCTAGAGACGTCGACGAAGGAACGTCGTACTCTCCAGTTAAGAGGATTGATGTCGGTTGCACCTGTAGGTAAGCACCAACTACACTAGAGACTCCAAACAGACTACTAATTTGAGTGATCATCAGCCAATTCACATCTATGATCTATATCGATCATTCAATTGCATCAACAACATGCACAGAATGTGTTAGTTAGTATGGATTAGAGATAATTACCTCTCCACGACCAAATGTAAACGACTTAGGAAGGATATCAGATGGAATGGATGTGAGAATCTGCAAGATAATTCATTAGACTCACAAAGATTTAGAATAGAAAAATCAATCGTCTCTTCGTTTCACACACTATTTCTGTGTTCGTTAACAAAAAGAGGGAAATGCTCGATGAAGACTCCGTTGGAAATGATTACTCATTACTTTGATAGATAACAAGGAAAAGGAACCTGTCCCCAAATGAGCTCAAGAAGTCCAAGTCCAATACAGAATGCCCATTGAGTCAGATCAAGAGGAGCAGTTTGTACCCAACGTCCACCGAATTGAATGATGATAATCTTTAAGAGATTATATAATATAAAAGATTGAGAGGAATATAAACCTGTGAGATGAGAGTGACGATCCAGATAACACAGAAGATGACATTACGATGGAGACCCTACACAATACATTCTCATAACACATTTATTATTAAATATTCATTAGTAGAGTCAGGATATTTATAGTTTGTATAATTAGAATAATGAACATACACTGAAGATGTTTCTCTCTCCGTGGATCTTTCGTGCATTTATTTCATTGCACAAAGTCATCATAACAAATGCATTGAATATAAGAGTGAAATGTTTCGTGGGAGGAGATCCTGGTTCCTGTCCACGACCATTATCCAAGTGAAGGAAATCCATCTTGTCTCCTCAAATCGATCAATACATTTTCTTCGTTTTTATATCACATTTTCTTATTATAATCGATATAGTATAGTATAGTATTGGATCATTCCAATCTATTATTTATTATATCATTTGTGAAAATGTTTTACCTAAGAAGAGTAGAACGAAAAGAATAGTCAATTGATAGATAGCATGACCAATGATATTCTTGACCATTGTACGAGAGATGAGTGACTTCGTTCTGTATGTTTATTTACTCATTAAGTATAAACAAATGTACGAAGGAATACCTTCCATATGGCTTTCTCTGTAGAAGTTCTTCTGTGGGCATTTCAGTTGCGAGAGCGAGTGATGCGAGAGTGTCCATAATGAGATTGACCCAGAGCATTTGAACAGCCTAGAACAGATCATAGATAAATTTACCGTAGCTGTAGTGTACAGGGTACCTTTAGAGGAGAATCAGAGATCGCACAAGCACCGACGAAAGCAATTGTTACAGCGACAACGTTGACTGTCAATTGGAATTGAAGGAACTTTGCAATTGAATCGTATACATTTCGTCC
This sequence comes from Parapristionchus giblindavisi, assembly GCA_943737045.1. NCBI lineage: Eukaryota > Metazoa > Nematoda > Chromadorea > Rhabditida > Diplogasteridae > Parapristionchus > Parapristionchus giblindavisi. Next base: position 193,473 of record CALSFV010000403.1, read on the forward strand.
CCACATTACGGCCTGTAAGAATTGGATTATCAACCGTGTGGTACATTTTATATTTATCATTTGAAAAACCTCTAATAATTATAAGAAATTGCAAATAACAATGATAGACCTTGACGATGGAAGTGAAGTTATCATCAGTGAGGATGATATCGGAAGCCTCCTTTGCAACATCAGTTCCAGCAATACCCTATTATCGATTGGTTGAGAGATCATAAACAATCGATACTCTTACCATAGCGAATCCAACATCAGCCTTCTTCAATGCAGGAGCGTCATTTGTACCGTCACCAGTGACTGCTACTACCTCTCTGAAAATCAATTATGTTAATATTTAACACAGTAGGTAATTCCAACCTGTTCTTGGAGCATTTACTGTCGATGATTCCCTTTACGAGTACATATTTGTCCGTGGGCTGGGCACGAGCCAAAACACGAAGATATGGCCAGATCTTGTCCAATTTGGCTTGATCAACCTATGATTAGATTAATCATGTATACATATCGATGAACCAATACTTACATTTCCCTTATCATCTCTAATTCGTGCATTGAATTCACTACTCTCAAGAGCTAAAAAGTCCTCTCCAGGCTTGAGAATACCACATGAAGTTGCGATTGATCGTGCAGTATTGATATTGTCTCCTGCAAAGAACGTATCCGTTTTATCCGTTTATAACGTATCCTTCTACTTAAGATCATGATTTACCTGTGACCATTCTGACCGTGATTCCAGCGTTTTGAACCTTGGCAATAGCAGCTGGTACCTGAAAAATATCTGTTGATGATAAATATTAAAGCACACAATGTAGTACCTCAGGTCGTACGGGATCTTGAATACCGATCACAGCAATGGCAGTCATTCCATTACGAACACATTCTTCATCATCCCAATTGATACTTCCAGTGAACTCTTCCTTAATACAATAACATTCACAATGTTTAAAGAGCATCGGAGACATACCTCATTTTCATGTTCTTTAGATCCAGTTGGGACAAAATCCTTGTAAGAGAGACCGATGGTACGAAGACCATCAGAGGCCATGGGCTCGATAACCTAATTGAATGATCTTTAATCTTTGCCCTTTCAAACGTAAAAGTGTACTTCTCTCGTCATTCTCTGCAGATTTATATGATTGAAAGGCTCAAGTTTTCCACCAGCTCCGATCATGAACGTTGATCTGTAAATCAACCATTCGTTTACATTGGACCACATTATTCTTCTCAGCTCATCCCCCATTAAAAGTCACAAACTAATGAGGAAGTTTGCTTATTGTTAAAGAGCGGTCGTTTTGATATTTAAAATAATAAATATGAAAACTGCACTTAATACCTTGCCAAGATGTGCTCTGAAGCTCCCTTTGCATATACACGATATCCACCATTATCAAGATTGATGACAGTCATCATAGATTTACGAGCCGAATTGAAGGTGTACACCTATAATCATTTGATCAGTTGTGAAGGGAGAAGATAACAGTTATACGGTAGTTCCTTGAAATATGAAAAATAAGTGGTAAATTACGAAACTGTGTTTCTGCCTTTGATATTGGTAGCTGATAATGGGTAGTTCTTTTACCTTGAATAAACTTTCTTCAGGATGCTTATTTCTGATATCGTTGAAATTGGTTCCGAGGTCAAGAACAAGTCCAAGAAGGGCACATTCAGTCTTGTTACCGACCTTTAAAGTTGATTATCATTTAGATGCTTTGATATTGAGACTAACTTGACTTCTTTGTCCACCAGGAGTATCGGATTCTGTGACAATGGATGAATATCCACTGTTAACACAGATTCCTTCAATGATCAATTCCTTCGTTTTATGATCAAGATTCGATGGTTGCACTTGCTTGTTGAAGGTACCTGAATATATATTCTCTAAGGTATAACAATTTCATTTGAAACTATGGCCACTCATAGGTGATTAAACAGTGACCATTATGTAGAGATCCATATTATCATATCATGTGGTAGTCCTTTATCATATTCTCAATTACCATTGATATAGCTCTGTACGGCAGTCATTCTATTTGTTGTTAATGTTCCAGTCTTATCAGAACAGATCGTAGTTGCATTTCCCATTGTCTCACATGCATCCAAATGGCGTACCAGATTGTTGTCCAACATCATCTGCAAATTATTTAATATTCACATTTTGTATCCTTTTTGTCAACAGATGCAGTGTACTATGTTATCCATGAAACAGAAATCAAAGAGGATTAGTCGAAATAGACGATTATAATATGATATGTAAGGGGTGCTACATGCTACTGACAAACATCGACTCTCCAACAGTGAGATTTTTTCCCTGATTTCCGGTCTATGGCTCAGTCTAAGTTAATCGTAGAGTAACTAAAGAATGAAGAGGACTTCATCTCCTTCTCAATCTTACTCCCACTCTACATTCACTGACTGCTAAATGACTTCCTCACTATAAATCGAGGGTGGAATGAATGTTTCCGGGATTGGTTGTTCCAGAAAAAAAAGGGAGTAAATCATGCTCACATAGAGTCATACACTATTCCATCTCAGTAGGGAGCCAAATCATAAACAATAGTCTTCTATTCCATCTAGATTCTATCTATACCTTCTTGACTGAATATGTGAGAGCAAGAGTAATGGCGAGTGGAAGTCCTTCAGGAACAGCTATAACCAGAACGGTAACACCGATGATGATAAAATTGACGAGATGACTCAGATCTGTGGCCTACAAAATACAATATTCATCTATCTTAGTCCTTAGAGGGATAGATTACCTCAAATCCGTGTTTGTCGATAATGTAGTTCTTGATAGCATAACGGATGACGAGAATGATTACAGTAGCGAGAGCGACGATTGAACCTGGGCGAATAAAACGATTAATATGGATTCATAATTATTTTAAAATCATACCAATATATCCAATTTGAATGGCTAGATTGGATAGTTTAACTTGGAGAACGGATTTGGATAACTTTTCTTCTTCAGGAGGAGGAGAACCCGATTTGCACATGCCATTTCCGACGACTCCTGTAAATAATAAATATGAGTTGTAAATAAAACAATTATTGAAGTTGAATGTATGAATTATGATTTCTAAACATATAAATTATTTATTACCATTAACTTCTCCATTAGTCAATTCAGAACTCGCTTCACTCTTTCCTCCTCCTGCTCCAAGTAGAGACATGATGATTCCAGTTCGTGAATTCAGACCAACGGCAGTGATTACAAATCGTCCTGAACCCTCCATTGCATGAGTACCCGAGAGAAGCATCGGATCGGTTTCTGCTGATTTCCTAAAATGATAGTAACAGTATTAAATATTGTTTAATATGGTTGTGCAGTGGATTTAAGATCCTAGTATGAGTTGATGATTTGGAACGATATCAACTAGAAATTTCTAAACACAAAGTGTAGACACAAAAAGGAATGGTAAGATAGATATAACCTGATGAGATCAGATTCTCCAGTAAGAGAGGATTCATCAATCTTGAGATCATTTGATTGTATAAGAACTCCATCGGCGGGAAGAAGATCTCCTGTAATTCAAGATATGAACCTCATTTTTATATATTTCCCATAATCTCTTCATTTCACACGATATTTCGATGTTCCATGTCGTCAAAACAAAGAATAAATGGTTATCTTTCTTTTTTTTGTTTCCTAAAACATTCATTTCCCCTCATTTGTTTTCGGTGGAATGCTTGGATTGCATATATAATACATTGATTCCCTCACAAAATGAATCATCCATGAGGAAGTCATGATTCATGATTTTTACTTACCATATTTGACTCGTCCAATATCTCCTACAACTAATTCATTGACGACGATATCTAATGCTTCACCTCCTCGAATAACCGAGAATCGATGTTCAGTCTCAATCTTCGATTGGAGACCTGTAATCATTTTCTCTTTCCATATATCTATCGATCGCTATTATTATACATTATCACTCATAATCGGCGCACTTTTGCCTCTAACGGAAATAGGAAGAAGAATCTGTTAATTCGATGATGACGTTATTCCCCGAAGGAGTTAATCGGGTAAAAACAATTTGAAATAAAGAATTTTTCAATAGATGTAGAGATCTTTGTGGAGGACATATGAAAAGTGAAGCTTAGCCCACCACACAAATTTGATGCTTGGTTACCGGCGAAAGGTGAATAGGGAGGAAACCAACGTTTGTAAAGCAACAAAGTCTACATACAATCATTCTCTTGCAATACTTTTAATGAACTGAACTTTTGGTATAAGAGAGGGAGGAGGAGATACTAAATACGATACAACTCAACCATTCTTATTACACTTTAAGATAATGTTCTTTGATATTTTGAGTTCAAAAAACATAAAGTAGTAATACCTCTAAATTGTCGTTCTTTGGTCCAATCATTCAAGGCAGTAACCATAACTACAACGATAACTGCCACAAGAATGGCAACTCCTTCGATCCAATTCGCTGCATGTTCCGAGTCATCCACTTTCTGTTCTGAAAACATATCTTTGTCATAGGAAATATTGAAAAATTAAAATCAAAATTGGTAAATAGTTACCTCCTCCTGGATGATAAAATGAGAGAGCGAGTGATACAATGGCAGAGATAATAAGAATGATCAATGTAACATCCTTAATCATTTATTATCACAACCATCATTTATGATTGTTATAACAATCTTCAAGAAAACTCACATGTAGGGCATCCCATACGAGTTGCAGAAAGCTTTTTGATGGAGCTGGTGGTATCTATAGATGAAAGATAACTTTATATCGATTGTATGAATATTACCTCATTCTTTCCGAATACTCTTTCTCTTTTGGCTAATTCTACAGGATCATTGGGAAGTCCATTTTGAGGATTTGTTTGTAATCTCTCACAGAGTCCTTCGATTCCTCCATAGTCTTGTTCGATCTGAAAAGAATGATCTTTGATCTTTGACTCATCTAATATTATTACTATCTCAATTAGTTAGTCATAGGAAGTGTCTACGTGTGGAAAGGACTACATGGACTAATGTCTCCCTCTATATTATGAATAAACCAATCGCGCTCGACGACGATGATGTATATCTATCTGTTACATCTAGTTTATATTGCATAGATAATCATTTTCCTGGAAGGAAGACATGAGAGATGAAATGAACGAAACTATTAAACAATATTGAGGATTACTCATCTCTTCTACATATAGTTCTGTTGTGGATTAAAAGATCTCTGGATCTATTTACGCAGACTTCTCAGATTGTGCCGTTTTGCTCGTGAGAACAATTATCTGACCGCTTTTGAAGGAACTCAAACCTTTACCCCCCCCCCCTCTCTCTCTCTCTCTCTCTCTCTCTCTCTCTCTCTCTCTCTCTCTCTCTCTCTCTTTCTCTTTCTCTTTCTCTCTCTCCCTCTTTATCTCTACCTCTCCTTCTCCCCCTCTCACCCACATTCAATTCATCCATATGAAGTCATTCTTGAGAATAAAATGCACCCATCGAGATTGACTGAGTGCCTTTTCAACTAGAATTTATCTGTGTGAAAAGCTGAAGATCCAAGATTGAACAAGACTCCGCCCACTTATGCTATCACTCTTTTTATATATAATAATTGTGAGAATATTAGAAACAAGATTTATATAAATACAATCATAGCATAAATCGCTTGCGGTTATAGGAATGATATTATCCATCAGGGCTGTGCACGAAAAATTTCGAAAAATTTCGAATAATGTCAATTATCTTTCTTAAAACAAAAGCAATAAAGATTATTTCTCCAGGAATTGCGTATGTCATATGGGACACTTATTTGACGTTGAACTTTCGCATATTGTGTAATAGAGTAATTAAATAATTAGCTTTTTTTCGAAAAATTTTTTTCGGTTTCGAAAAATCGAAAAACTTCGAGAAATCGATTATTTCTCGAAGTGGAGACGACTAGTAACCACACTCTCTGATACATGTGAAACTAGTAAGTATATTCTACTGATTCCTCAAAACAAATACGCCATATCTCGCAAATGTGGGCAATCAGAACGCTTTAAAAAAAATTTCGTGCACAGCCCTGTTATCCATGGCTCATTTCTTATTTGTAAATTTTCTTATTTTTAATTGAATCATTCGATGAAATATCTAATACTATGTACAAACGGCTCATCACGGGGGGGGGGCAGTCATTTGCTATGTTCAAGCAGAATTGTTCCTCTTTATTTGAACGATTATCTCTAATCTCTTAAACTATCAATACACAAAATGACCATCACTAAGACTGGAACCATATACTAATATATGGATGGTTTTTATGATGAAATAGATAATAGGAAACCTTTTCCAATGCCTGTTTTCCTCTGAGGTCCATTAGGTTCCTCAACTCCACAAGTCCGCACCCATAATCACCCGACATATTCGTCGACCTTAATGGATACTTAGAGTAACTAAAAATACTTAAGCACTTAGTTTAATAAATCAAGTCTTACCTTTTGACGGTCTTACGGATGTTCACGTAGAATCGTCAATGCGACGGTGTAGACTTAGTGGAGTTGGTCGACGAAAAGAGCTCTTTGAGTACACAAGAGAGCTTGGTATGGAGTCAGAGAAGCTCCACGAAAACTCACAAGAGTCTGGAATGGAGTTAAAGGGATATAGTGATATAGTCACTTATGGATCAACAACAGTTTGATACAGTATTGGTAATATTACCACATACAGCGAAAGCAAGAAACAAATAATGAAGAAATATGAAATCGGTAGATGAAAACGGAGAATAAAAGTAGGATTTGGTTGAATATCATGGTCGCCTCATGTACTTCTTGAGGAATGGAAAAGATAAATGAAGAGATTAACTGAATCTGAAACAATTACCGTGGGAGTGTGAAAGTTAAAGATGAATTATGATGGGAGAGGAAGATAAAAGAGAAGAGGAAGATAGAAGGAGTAGAGAGTATTGGTAAAAGGATTGAAAGTGTTTTGAGAGGATTCCGAAGGATAGCTTATGAGCTATCTCTTTGTCCCTCTATCATACTCCATTGAAACAATCAATATAATGAAATGAGAACTTATGTAATGATAACTGAGGATTTATGATAGAGAGATAAGAAGTGAGAGAGTAGAGGAAGAGAAGGAAGGGGAGAGGGAGAGATGAGGGCTATAAGGATATAATCTCAGAGATAAGGATTCAATGGAAGGATAGATATGAATTGAGAATAAAGGATGAATGAGAAGATTTCACTTTTGATTATTGAGGGATTTATGGAAGATAGACTGGTCTATATTGATTGAGAATATGAATAAGAGGAATAGGAAGAGATAGAAATGTGATTAACGGATGCAATAGACAAATCTGTCGGAAATGAGGAAAGTTATGGGGAGACTATCATATTCTACAACATTTTCATCTTTAATTCCTTGTTTTGTATACATATATGGGATATTCATTTAATGAAAACTTTCTTTTTCATATTTTCATTCCTAGAGTAAAACCGATTATTTTGCCCGTTTTGGTTCTCTCCCCCTGCCTCTCCTCCTCCCTCTGCCTCTCCTCCTCCCTCTCCTTCTCCTCCTCCCCTCTTCCTCTATCTCCCCTTCGATATATCTTTTTCATATGGACACACTACTCGTTTCCGAATGAATGAACATGGAATAAAGTGTAGATGGAGAGAAAAGAGAAGGAAGAAGGTAAGGAATTGTAGTTGAAGAAGAAGGAGAAGAAGGACCATATGAGGTATGAGAGAAGGGGATGAGAGAGGGAGAGGGAGAGAGGGAGAGGGAGAGAGGGAAAGGGAGAGAGAGGTAGACCTTCAGATGAGTTCTCTAGAGGTAAAGAGAGTAGTCGGGGTAGAAACTCGGATGGAGGAGGAAGAAAACGAAATTGCTTCAGAATATTATTAGGTAAAGGAGTTTAAGAAGATGGTAAAAAAGAAAAGGAATGATTATCTACTATCAATTACAATAGAATTAAGTTGAAGTTAATACAGAACTCAATATTAGATTGGTATGTAATCTAATGTATGTCTATTATGTTATTAGTTAACTTCAACACTTTTTTTTCGGAATTCGAAAAATCGATAAATTTAAGGGCTACTGTTTAATTGTGAAAGAAAAGACTACAAGAAATAAGTGTCAGTAGATGAAAGTGAAATGAAATTGATTCTAGATGATTAAGGGTGATTAGATAGAGAAATAATCAATAAAATCAATATTATTATCTAATGATTGGTCATCGGATATTGAAGATGAACTTAAAGAACAAGTTTAAAAAGTTGATGATTCCACATTTGATGGTATGACTATGAACGATTAAATTGAAATGAAATCAAAATATTAATCAATAATATATCCAATCCTTCAAATGAATGATGAACATGAAATAGAATGATTAAAGTACATATAATCTATTATCATTAATAAAATATCAATAATTGATATTGATCTAAACATTCATTTTACATATAGAATAAAAGAGAAAAAGTGTCAATGACAAAAATGACTCACTTTGTAGAATTGAATACCCTGAATTCTTTTATGATACATAGTATACATAGTAAAATGAGAAAGAAAAACAAAATGAAGGAGTGAAGGAAAGTGATAGTATATCTTTATGTGGTAGAAAATGGGGATAAGCGACCTTCACTAGAAGTGTTATAGACAGTCGAGAATATTGGGGGTGGGGGATGAGTAGAGGAGAGAGATGAGGAGGGGGGGATAGGTGGAGGGGAGAGATAAGGGGGAGAGATGCGAGAGAGAGAGGGGGAGAGGGAGAAGAGGGAGAGAGAGAGGGAGAGGGAGATGGGGGGGGGGGGGAGAACGAGAAAGATTGAAAAGTGATAGCGGATGATATTATAACTTTATTTACGAGAGGAAAACTAGGTAAGGATGAATCAAAGTCAGACAAAAATAAAGTCCTCCATATATCTGTAGGTGGGTAAGTTCATTTTTGGTCTTTTGGAGGGGTTGAGAGTAATGAATTGACAATACATCTATGAGACTACTATATCATGCATAGAATGAACGAAATAGTCGATTTAGTCTCAACTACTTTCTATCTATTATGTGAGGAGAAAGGAAGAGGGAGAGGCCAACGACAACGTTCTTTTCCAGAGTCTCTCACAGAAATGGTAGGCCTTTGAGACTTGACGAACGGAGTTGAGGACTAAAGTAGAAGGAAGAAGAAGGAAGAAGTACTTTAAGTCACGAAATGGAAAAGGAAGAAGAAGACGACGAATGGGAGAGGAAGGATAGTTTAGAGTATATGAGAATATCAAATAAACATCGCTAGTATATCCTAGATGGTCATTAATATTATATTTTCGATAAACGAAATTAAATTGATGATCAAATATGAAGAAAAGAGAAGAATAGATAATTAAAGAAAGGATAGATATCGTTCAATTGTATAGAACAGTATATGAAAGATCGAAAAGTGTCAATCTAATAGAAAGAAGTTCATCACCTTTTACATTGAGTAATGAATGTAAGTATAGATGAAGTAGTGTAATCATTGATAGAAGAATGGAACGATGGAGAGGTATCATGAATATCATTTTTCCCCCTTTCCACTCCTTTTCATACTATTCCATGTAGTCGTTGACGCATGAAACAGGTTGATAACTGACGTATTTCATTCATATCTACTACTTAATTTGAATAAATCGAGAGAAAGAGAAGAAATTGAATAGATGTTGTAGTAGATCACTTGTGTTAGAGTGTCTTTGCAACGTTTGGGTACTATGCCCTATCATGATATTCATATCATTTAATGACTCTATCTCTATTTCCCACTAATGCTTCTTCAACTCTAACGATCTATCCCATCGAACTCTCCTTCTACTATCTGACATATGGAGAGCAAAGGTGCAAATTTGGCGAATACCAAGTGGCACGAGTAAAACGAGTGGTGGGATAGTCTTTTACCTCATATTGTTTTAAAATTCTTAAGCATATTTGAACGTTTTTGACGATTTCAGTCATCTAGAGCTAAAATATCAAAGCATATTGTAGTCAATACCATGTAAGATCCAGTTCAGGATTACGGTAATCGATTATTGATGGAAATTGATTGATAGGAATTGAAAGCGGTACATTGATTAGAGTAATGTCGTTCTTTTATTTTCCCATTTTCCTCTCTAAATGTGATAATGCATTGAATGGAAGAATTCAACCAAATACATATAAGTGTTCTCCATCTTCTTCCTTTTACTCTTCTTCCATACCCACTTATATATATCAACGACACAATAACTTTCTATTCTCTAATCAACTAATACAATGATGTCATATTAACATTCATATCTCTACTATCAATGCTACATCCCCTATATTACATGAATCATCACAAATGAACACAATTCATCTTTGATCCATGACATTCTTTAAAGAATGGGACAAGACAGTGTGATATGCTGGCAAGATGTCAAGAAAATCTCGTGGTCTAAGTATCTGAATGAGGAACGATGTTCTCTTGGATTGAACCCAACTCGGATTGAAACATAAAAGAGAGAGGAAAAGCAGATAATTTGAGTGAGTTAATCGATGGAACAGAATAACTGTACTGAATACCAATTACAGTTAAACGATTTCACAGTTCATTTGACATTTTCACAAAGACATAGAAAGTAATAGAGAAGAAGTGAGATTATACGCATATAATTGTGAATGAAATAGAATCGAATTCAGTGTAGAATATAATGAGATAGTATTATTGGTTCAAGATGTTCAATGGAGAAATTGTTCAGAGAAGAGAAACATATGTGAGATTGATTAAAAACACAAGAAAGATAGATGGAATACGGTAGATCGAGATATGAGAAGCTCATGAGAATGTGTATTCCATCTCTTTCATAATAACAGTCAACCTCATCATGAATTGGAATAGGAGTTATTATATAGATTATTCATGATTTGGGAATAAATCAATATAAAAACAACAACAGAAAAGGTCGAGATTACTAGTTAGAACTGCGATAGATTAGAGAAACAGAGATAGAGACAGAAATATAGTGAATTGAATAGTGTAAAAGTAGTATTAGAGTGGGGGAGGAGTTGACAGTTTCAATTAGATCTATTCTCTTATCTCTATTCTTGAGATAAACACAATCATTGCCAAATGAAAGGAAAAAGCTCTATTCAATGAATAATCATAATCCTAATGGGGAACATCTTTCTTATTACAAATTGAATAATAACGATGCACTATTCGATTGACAAACTCAGAGATAATGAATATTACAAGGTCATATTAAAACAGTAATTCTAATAATATGTTACATGCGGTGCAAGAATAAATCCAAAAGTATAGAATTCGAATACAATATGTAAGAAAGTTCATGTCAGAGGAAAACGGACAAAATATGATATTAACAACCATTGAGAAAGACAAAAGGATGGAGAAGTCATTAGAAGAAGAAAGAAGAAGAAGACAATGAATGAAATGGATCATTCATTGTGTTTGGTCTTGAGATGAGAAAGAAGAACGAAGACCTCAAGCCATCTCTCCCTCTACCTCCACTCTCTTCCTCTACCTCTCCCCTCTCTCCACTCTCTCCCTCTACCTCCACTCTCTCCCTCTACCTCTCCCTTCTCTCCCTCTACCTCCACTCTCTCCCTCTACCTCCACTCTCTTCCTCTACCTCTCCCCTCTCTCCACTCTCTCCCTCTACCTCTCCCCTCTCTCCCTCTACCTCTCCTTCTACCCCCCCCTTCCACTACGTCTGTCTGTTTCCTTCAGCTTCTGCTTCTTATTGAGGCAAAATAGTGAGCAAAAGGGATAGTTTGATGTACCCTCAATGGTTTAGTCCGGTTCTATCACTATACTCTTTCCGTCTCCTATCTCTTTCTCCTTCGTTCTACCCCTCCTCCTTATCTCTTCCTCCTCCCTTTTCTCTTCACAATTACCTCATATTACTGTTAGATCGAACACTTTCTCTATTACAATAGATCAATGAATGAGTCCATGTCTTTTATCTCTCTTAATCATAGTGAATTCATTGAAATGAGATCAAATAAAGTCAAATGATGAATCATTCAATAACAATAGATTATAACCCAAAAAGGCTAGATCATTCATCT